>MNCI01017937.1:509349-532334 GCA_015680685.1 Gnetum montanum | reverse complement strand
TTATTCAGTCATGGGGGTATGATGGGACGTGATATCGCATGGGCAATGATATCGCGTACGCGATATCACATCTACCGCAATATCGCATACCCCACGATATTGCGTACGCGATATCGTGGTGCACCGCCAAATCTATAAATAAGAGGCGGCTCTCCCTTTTTTCTCATTCTAGGCCTAGACCATAGCGAAACTCTTATAATTTGATCCCTCTAGAGATAGAATATTTTCCATGTGCCTACAGTAGGTGTTCCAAAGTGAATGGATCTTTATTTGAGCAAATATTGTACCTGAACACATGTTTGTGTATGGAAATAAAGACGAACTTCTTAGATAAACCTTGTAGTGCATGGAATAGGCTAAATAGGAATTTATTTATTTTTATGTACTATTTATCAGTTAAATGCTTTATTAGTCATTAAATCTTTCTCAACCCTTCTCTCCTAGTTAAGTGCCTCAGTACAACCACTTTGAGCACGTGCATTACGCTTGGTGATCCCAGCAACAATTTGTGTTTAGTAACCAAGGTTGCATTAGTTTAGGGTGTGAACAGTAAGTGGAATGGATGATGATGCTAGGTTAATTAAGACTTAGTTAGTTAGTTAAAGTTAGTAATTAATCTCTTCACCCTTCACCTTATCATCATAAGAGATAAAACTGAAAAGACATAAAAATCACATACCTCAAACTTACTTAACCATACAACTGTGACAACTACAAGTAAGTCTAGGAAGACAATGAATGATTAACCTTAAGTGTTCCATAAGGCGTGTAGGCACTTAGTCTACGAAGTTCGACTGGATCGTGCGTGCTACACTCGTATTCGTATGGTTGAGTGTAGGGGTACCTCGCCACTCATCACATGGCCTAGGTAGTTTTTTAACAATGCATAATATCTTTCTAATGTCATGTCTAAGGGTTCATGTTGTGCTTGTTTCCACTCTTGGATTTGTCTCCTCAGGGTTGACACTCTTGGATAAGTTTGATATCTTTCGTTAAAGAGCTCTACGATTGTTGGCCAACGTTGGATTGATTTGGTTTTTAGGGACCTATACCATACTTTTTCTTGGCCAACAAGTGTCATAGGAAAGAACTTAAGTTTTTTCCACCCATTATCAATGTTGTTCCATGCACAAGCATCGTAGAAGGCTTGTAAATGTTGTTGCAAATCTAAATCACAACCTCCTAAAAACTTAGGAAAGTTATTTAAATCGAGCCTAGGTAGACAGCTCTCATTGCAATGCCTGTAGGATATTCAAACAGCCTCTTGTATTTTTGTTAGGCTTGTAGTGACCAGTAGGGGTTCATCATCTCTAGGTAGGTTATGCATTTGTGAGTTAGGATGATGTTGTCTTAATTTATGTTTATAGGAAACCCCTACATCAGACTGGGTACTCCAAAACTCATCTTCATCATCGTATAATTCATTGGTTCTCCAATGAATTGCATTACTTGTTATTGCATTATCATAATCTTGTGAGAGAGACATGGTTGTAACTTTGTATGTGATTTAGTTGCAATTATTATTTTTTTTCTGAAGGATATATTGTTAATACTTTGTTACAACGATCTTGTATGATGTAACTAATCTAAATAAATAGCATCGTCCCTGGCAATGGTGCCAATGATGAGTGGAGAGGTACCCCTACACTCAACCATACAAACACAAGCATTTTACACATAATTAGGTCAAACTTCGCAAATGCGCTAGTTTTGGTATCTAGATAGTTACTCATTGATCGCAGTTCACTATCCTCCCACTTGGACTAGTATTTTCTTTTTCACGTATGGTTTAGTCCAGAGTGAGATGTATGATGTGTTCCTATACTAATGCTACTCCTGGAGGTGATGGAAAATAATCTTAGCTAGGTTAGTAGGTAAAAGGGAGAGAGAGCTATACTAAGAGGAGATAGGGGATGAGAACCTAAGCTAGCCTAAGTGCGATGAGCATCTGTTTCTTAATCCTCTGTATACATCTTGGACCTCGTGCATGACTACCACTAGGATTACCAAGCACAGATCCTAGGTATGCTACTGGGTTACCAAGTAGTCACACTTAAATGCTCATGATTAAGGCATACTCATTCCACATTTAAGGAGTTTAGGGTGAAGAAATATTAACTACAAAAGCAATAAATAACAATGACAATTAAATAATTAAACTAAGTGAGTGCTGCAATGATGAAGTAATCTTGATCTTTATTTCTGGTCATGTGTGTGTCCAAGTACGTCACACTCAAATAAAGGATGCTATACAATTACAAACATCACACTGCGGGCATGCACTGGGAGAGAGAGTTAAGAGGAAAAATGACAAAAAGATCCTACTCTAAACTAATTTATTGACTTACTCTTCCCATGTGCCTTCATGTGTATTTATAGGCTCACACAGGAACCACGATATCGCATATCCGATATCATTGTTGGATGCAATATCACATACCTGATATCGTGTACCTCATATCACAATCCAATGAATCACGATTCATCACTAAGGAAAAGAAATTCCTTGCAATCATGGAACAAGCTAAAGGATCCCTTAAGTAAAAGAACATGTCACCAAATGTGTACAACTTGTTCATGACCTCTCTTGCACATAGGGATGTACTAGCTTAGGTATTAACCTTCATTCCTATGAGTAGAGACATGCCAGCCAACAAAGAGTCAATATACTTCGTCATTGAACAAAGTTATCTTAGGGAAAATGGACATCAACCAATACTCAACTTTCATGACAGTGAGATGAAGATCAACTCTAGAAATGGAGAAGTGCTATCTGACCCTCTTCTCATCACTATGCATATTGGTAGATACATAGTTTACCATGTTCATGTCAATGATGGGGCAACCAAAAATGTGATAGCATATTCGTTTGTTAACAAACTAGACCTAATTGAGAATATCCAATTGACCACTACCTTAGCACTCATGTCATTTAATGACTTATGAGTAGTAGTATGAGGTTATATCTCCTTGGAGTTTGTAGCTGGTGAGCAATTTCCCACATTTGTTAGCTTCCTAGTGGTTGGGGAGACACCTAGCTTCAACTTTATCCTACGGAGACCATAGTTGGGAAAGCTTTAGGTAGTTTCATCTCCTATACATCAAGAGATTTACTTGCAGTATGAGGGAAAGAAAATTGTGATCCATTGAGATAATGTGTTGGTATCCTTAGTTAACATGTCAACATTGACCGAGGTTTAGAGGTAGAGTTTGAAGAGGAAACTCTTGACACTCAGACTTGAGCCAACAATAAGGAGAGCAATCATGATGTGAGTAATGCCAACTTTGTGACATAAGATAAGCAACGTAAATGCCCCCAACTTACCATGCCAAATGAGAGAAATGATGACCATAAAATCATGCCAAAAGAACTCCTTGATCTCTCAAAAATCAAATGACATGGTCATGGTAAATGTCTCATCCATTCTTTTGCCAACTATTTGTTTACTTTTACAATGTTATATTATGTTTTGTTGTTGGCTCTAGCTTTATGTGCTCTTTCAAGAGCATCCCATACTTTCTAGATAATGTATAAATGATGGCTTACCAAGGCCTTAAACTAGCAACCCCATAGCTCGCTAAGGCCTAAAACTAGCACCATGGCCCACCAAAGCCTAAAACTAGCAACATTATGGCCTGCCAAGGCCTAAAACTGATGATCATAACAAACTCTTATTCTCATCCCTATACCAACATTGTAGCTACTCTCCTAATAACATTAATGCGAGTTCTGCTCATATGCATATATTTTGCTTCACAATTATTACAACATATTCCTTTTATAACCTTGTTACTTCTATTGTTTACATCTATAAAGCCAACATAGAGCCAAAATCACATTGTATGACGATATAATAATATACATACATAAATGTCCAAAACCATGTTTGCATTGTATAACACACAACAATGAAAACAATGCATGATTTTTATGACCATTATAGCCAAATGAAAACATATATAACAATGATCAAAGGACTAGGCATAACTAGGTCATTGTTGAAACTAAGTCATAAGTGGGGAATGAAATATCAACATCATCAACATTATTTCCAACATTGTCACCAATTTCATCACATTAGACGACAAAGGCCAAGGCCTACAACCAAAACATTAAAGTTGTTAGAATATGAAAATAAATTTAAAACCACAATACAAAATGAAATAACATCAAAATTAAAAAAAAACAACAACACTACTACAAGCCTTTTAACTTTTCCATTCCAAACCTTAAAGCTACACCACGTAGTTCTATAAACATGATACTTGGGATTTCATAGGAGTGCCACTTGTGCAAAGGATATAGAGAGTAGTCCACCAAGCTATCACTATCACGAGCACTCATAAAATCTCTTAACCAATTACGAAATTAAGTGCCTACGAAGGAGATAAACCCTAGTCACCTTCGATAGCACAAAACAGAACGATGCTCACAACTAAGCATCTACAAAGGTAGTAAGTTGTCCCTGTCATAACAATTATGCAGGGCAGCACCCAAACTCCCTCAAAGGATTAAAAACTTAGTAACTTTTCAGAAGGTTTGTATATTAAACAAAAAAACATAAAAAAGAAAGAGAAACAATTTGTAGGGCCACAACCCTACAAGGGCTGTGCTGGCCAGTAGAACTAGACAACCTGTTTTGAGCCGTGGAGGCCCGAGCAACGTGTGATGCGCCATGCCTTCCAAATGCCCCATTGATCTACCATCTTCCACTCTATTATTTCATCTTCCGCTCTACCATGCCTTGTGTTGCTGCTATGCCAGCCTGTGCACTGACATACCACACCTACCACGTCGGATAGCTCTGGAGCTGGGCTGCCTCTATAGCGATGGAAAATATTATATATAAATAAATAATTATTAAAAAATTGTCAAGGCCACGTGACCTGGTAAAGGAGCACGACCCACCTGTCCTCGTGAACGTGGACTACCACGCGCCCTTAGCATGCAGTCCGCCTTTGAAAAAATAGGGAAAACTGGCAGCACAATAACATGGAAAACAAAAGAGAACAGAAGAAAAAAAACAAAAATCAACGCTAACAAAGGTAATAGTTGACAAGGATAGAAAAGATAGACCATGCTGTATACATTGTTCGAGCAGAGATTCTTTTTCACTGTCTGTTCCTTACGGCAACCACCGCCTTTTGCTTAGGATTTGGCCGTGTCTTCCAATGCAAGGTCTACAAACGTGCTTTGTATGCAGTCATATAGATTATTAGGCCCGCACAGGATTACAACCGAAAATTTTGGTTCTGGGTTTTCCAATTGCGGCCACAATCAGAGTTGGGTACTGCTTTGATCTTACAAATTTTGTAGCAGGGACGCAATTAGAGCCATGTAAAATGCATGATAATCTTCTGTGCATATTCTTCAGAGTCATTCAACGAAATCCAGGATTTAGGGTATCATTGCCATTTCGGGTATGGATGAGCTGAGCAAAGACGACAAATCGACTGTTGCTCGTGCTCGAAAGATTCAAAGATTTTTGAGCCAGCCATTCCATGTGGCTGAAGTTTTCATGGGTGTTCTTGTCAAATATGTTGACTTGACGGAGAGCATTACCAGCTTCCAGGGTGTTTTGGATGGGAAATATGATGGCCTACCTGAACAATCCTTCTACATGGTTGGAGGCATTGATGAAGCCGGAGGTAAGGCAGAAATGATTGTTAAAGAGTCGGTAGCTGCCTCTTCTTAGAAAGGGTTTATTTGATTTTGGCAACCACCACCATTACTGTTGTTGTTCCACACCATTTATCCACACTGACGAACCCTTCATCCACGGTGGTCAGCGTGGATCCAACATGGATGCCGCGATCTGATCCTCAACGCCTTTCATCCACAGTCCATCACCCACCACAGCAGGCCAGGCCGCCCAACCCCAATCCTGTACCATCCTAGACCACTGCCGATGTCATCCTTCCAATCACCCGCCTCTGTGTAGACCCTTACCCTTGCCTCTTCGTTTACCGTCCCCATCTGCTACGATCCACCGCCAATTGATGTCATGGTGCGCCGCGGATCGCCGCCTAGTCTCACAGAAACTCTTTCTTCTTAGTCACCCGTAAAACCCTTACCACCCACCGTCCTTTTGACTCACCACCATGCGAGTTAGGTCACTATTACTGTCGTATCATTGAGCCTGCCTTGCCATCATGCGAGTCAGCCAACTAACCCTACCGGAAATGCATAGCAATGGGAACAGCCGGAGATGCTGCCCTCTCTGTGACCGCCTGCCTTCTACTGAGCAGCTACACCACCAGGGTCACATCATCCCGTTCTTGTCAGCGACATGTGGCCATGTGGCCCCTCCCTCCTGGGCTGCCACGGCCACATGGCAGAAAGCCTATAGTCCCTTTGGTGCACAAACCAATATAGACACACATACACACACAACCTTGTTAACTATTTATCAAATTTAATACCTGGTGGCCTAGTTCTACTTCCCATACCATGTCTAAAATAATTTTAACTCTACATTGTTTTACTAAATTTTACTCCTACCTACCATGTTTATTACTCTATCTTAATAATGTATCACCCCTTATACATACTACAATTGTTATCACTTATATGAAGCTTTACTTCCTATACATACAATTACTCATTATCCTATACATTACATATACACATATATCTCTATTTTATATTATTATTTGATCGCTTTATCTATACATGCTTATATTAGTTTCCATCTCTATATTTTACTTCCCCATAAGTGTATATATCATGTATCATGGCTTTAACACAATGCTCTAAATTATATATACATCATACATCCTACCTATTAGTACCTATTTTTATTTGTCACCTGTCATGTCTTTACTATATACTTATATATTTATACTTCATAGGAACTCTAACCACATCATTAATCCTCTTATTTATTTATATATAGATTGATGAGTGGTGAGGTATCCTACACTCAACCATACGAATACAAGCATCTCACGCGCGATCCGGTCGAACTTCGAGGATTAAGTGCTTACGTGCCCAAATGGAACACTTAAGGTTAATCAATTGTTGTCTTCCCAAACTTACTTGTATTGTCACGGTTGTATGGTTAAGTAAATTTGAGGTATGTGATTTTTATGTCTTTTATCTTTTTAATGCCTTATGCTAAGAGGGAAGGGTGAAGAGACTAAGTGACTAACTATTCGCTAACTAAGTTCTAATCGTCCTAGCACTAGTATCCATTTCCACTTGTCACACACACCCTGAACCAGTGCAACGCTGCTGGGATTACGAAACGCTATTTGTTACTGGGTTACCAAGCGTTGCACATGTGCTCAAAGCGGTCGTACTGATGCACTTAACCAGGAGAGTTAAGGGTTGAGAAAGACTTAATTAACTAAGAAAGCATTTAAACATTTAATAGTAATTAAGTCCTATTTATCTTAGTCCATGTATTGCAAGGTTTATTAGAAAGTTTATCTTTATTTCCATACAGAAATGTGTGCTCAGGTACAATTTGCTGGAATAAAGATCCATTCGCTTTGAGACTCCTACTATGAGCACATAGAAATTATTCTATCTCTTGAATGGTAAACTACCAGAGTTTAGCTAAGGGTCTAGATCTCGATTATGAAACAAGGGAAAGCCGCCTCTTATTTATAGAACTGGCAACGGGCTGCGATATCACATACGCGATATTGCAGCTAATGCGATATCGCGACTCATCATACCCCCATGACTGAATGAAAACTCATCCTGAAGTTCCTTACAAAATATTGGGAATGTATGGGATTATTAACTTGAATGACACTAATGGTAGATGGGGTGACATGTGAACGGATCATCATTATAATACATGACAACTTAGTGTTCATGACAATAAGAGTGAACACTATACACATTTGACATCCAGCCTTATTTGGCAGCTGAAAGAGAAGAGAGAAGAGAGAGAAAAGAAGAAGTCTGTTACTGTTGACACCAAGATTGCACCTTTCGTTGTCCATCCATAAGCACATCATCAATCTTGTTCCTTGCATAACTGCTTCAGCACCAGTCCATTCCAAGTGTTTCCTCTAGATCCAATTCGATGTTGTATGATTGCCATATGCACACACAACGCAATCTGATATTAGCAAGGATAAATGAATCACACTGTAGTTAATATGTTGTCTCAGTGTAAGGTCCATTGGCTAAGTTGTGATATGGCTAATGCAGTTTTGGAGATATAATACTAGTGACTACCTGAGGTGTAGGGGTTAAGAGAAAATCAAAAAAATTAGACCAGGACCCCCATGACTAAGAGCGAACCTCCAGTAGCAATAGAATGGAAAAAGATAAGGAATAAGAAATATGGAGAAAAAGAAACAATGGTCATGCCAATAAAATGGATGTCAAAGATGGAAATGAACAAACTAAATGATGATTGCATAAATGTTTAAGGGAAAGAAATTAATGGATGCACCAAATAGGAATGCCAGTGGGTCCTCCCCAAAGCAAGCTCATATCCTTAATGCCCTGATAATCCCACATTCAAAGAGTCCGTAGGCTCTAGGAATGTCATTTGAAGACAAGAGTTAAAGTCTTAACCACAAGAGTTTACCAAAAAGAAAACAATGCATCAACCAAAATATAGACTACTGATATGATCAAAAATGAGGTGAAAAATGAAGAAAGAATGATGAAAAGAAGAGAATGGAATGGAATCTCAAGACCAAGGTGGTATACAACCCCTTGTGTGTTAATGGTTAATGTGACTTAGTAGATCTCATTCCAAATCCAGCCTCAAACAAACCACATCCAGTGACTTCGCATTAATACATTCGGCCAATTCATCCACATGAAGTAACAAGAATGTCTCCACCAAAGAGTCACCACCATTCTGACAAAATGAGAAAGGAGATAGGAAGCGAGGAAGGGCCTTAGTTAGAGACATTTTTATTTAGTTCCATAATTAGTGTTTGTAGCCCAAATGATTATTTTGTCTAAGGGGTGTGCTTTCAATTCTCACTATTTTTTTTCTTGAGAACCACACCATACAAAGACTTATTTTTATTAGGTCAGCTTCCCGATAATGGAACAGTGTTGGAATGGTATGGGAGACTCCAGAAGAAAATATCCAATCACCCAAGAGAATGGCCAGCACAAATGCATCAAGTTCCCCTTTAAGTCACACCATTTTCAATCATTGAGTCCTTCCTTAGACTAAGAAATACTCAGTCACCAATTCGTTGATAGTTCTTATTATTGAGAAAGGGACTATACAGTTCCAAGCCAAGAGAGACCATAGAAATTTATAGATGTATGGATGAAGTGGACTCATTATTTGTTATATCAAAAGAACCATACCTTAGTATCAACATCATAACTTAAAGGTAAAAACCAAACATTAGCAATTAATCGAATATAGTTCATACCACCATTAGGAGCACTTATTAGGTGACGATTAAAACAAAATAAACAAACACACAAAGAAATGAAAGAGAATAAACGATGTTGTAAAACAAAAAAAAAAGAAAGGTTAAGAAATTTGTAAAACAAAAACTTAAAAAGAAACTGAGGGTCTTAAATGATCAGCATAGGTGGCCATCTCCCCCATGACTGAATTGAAACGGAGAGATCCAAAATAATGAGCACTTGTTTGAATTTTTTAGAAGTGTCCAACTTCTCCGAATTGATGTTTTTAGGTTAAGGTTTGGAAGTTGGAGATGCTCTTTCTCTAGTGTATCTATGCTTTCAATGTGGCCACAAGTTGGTCCCCCAGTTAGTTCCATGCATATTGGTGAGTTTCTCTCTTGATTAGCTGTCAATCACTAGGTGTTTTCTTGTTGTGTGCTTGCTAAATACAAGCACTTTTGTATGTTAACTTCCTAGGCACACCAGTTGCATGCAGGAAATGCTAAACATTCCTGTACATAATCACATCCTGTATCACTGTATGTGATGCATGGAACTTTCTTCTTCTCAATCTTCCCATAAGTGTTTTCCTTAGATATTTCTAGGGAAAGATTGTAGATTCCTAGGCATGCTTTCATGGTACTTAGCCATGCCCTTCCCATTATTATTGGAAACTCCCCCTTGTCATTGTTGACTTGTATTACTAGGAAATCAGTTGGGTATGACTAACCACACACCATGGTAACGATGTCCTCCACCAGTCCCAAGGAAATAGTGATGGACTGGTTAGCCAGCTCTAAGTGAATATTACTCTTCTTTAGCAGAGGCAGGTTCCAAGCTTTATATATCAAGTTGACTTCGGAACCTGAGTTCAGAAGAGCTTTACAAGGTTCATTCCTAGCAACTTGGAGATAAATCAAGGGACTTCCAAGATTAGAGAATTTCCTGGGAAGGTGGCCCTCATTGATCTAGTTAGTGATGGTATGTGTTAACATAACCATATGCATTGAGCTCTATTTTTGGTTTGAAGGGAGCTATGAAGCCTTATTTGATGGAGGAACATTCAGAGGCTCAACCGCTTGTGGTTATGAGAGCTTGTTTAGACTATTGGTTCTGAAGAAAGGTCTTCTCCTTCTACAATTGTTAGAACTAGCAGTGGGTTAAAGGTTTACAGCTCTCATGGCATTGCATCATTACGGTTGAGTGGGGAGTTCCACTTGCATCGTTGGAGCAGATGGTAGTGGAGCTATCAATTTAAGATTTGTGAGTGGATTTGGAGGATGGTATGTGTGTGGTGTGTCTCTCCAAGGAGAAGGAGTCCTATAATACTCTTGAGCTTGGTAGTGACGTTGTGGGGTCACGTGACCAATAGAGTCACTTGGAGAGATTGGCTGCTGCATGTAGTAGCCATATGGATTCGGTTTNTTGGAGAGATTGGCTGCTGCATGTAGTAGCCATATGGATTCGGTTTCTGGTAAGGGTATTGTTGCCTAGGTGGTGGCTTCCCCCATGATTGTGGGTATTGCCACTGCTGATGTTGCTCAATAGGTTTCAGTGGAGTTCCACTTGGATAATATGTTAATGGTTGGTGAAACTAGCTTGGTTTACCTTGGGGATAAGGTAACCGATGGGGTGCTTGTCGTTTGTTAAGTCTTGGGTTGAGTGCATACACCCCAGACTCTTATAGATGTGATATTATTGGGCAACATCCTTTACGATGGTTATATTGGAATTTCTCACATCCACTGTCATTGTCTATATTCAAATCCACAACCTCTTCAGTGATAGCCATTTTACCCTTACCTTTGTTACGTGCATGGTCTAAATCCCTCTTCTTCTTTTTATCATAATCACTACCTTACTCCTTAGACTCCTCTACAATTTTTAGAATGGTTTCAAATATACTATCTAAGGAGTCCCACATTTGATCTACCTTAGCCGACACTTCTGTTGTTAATTTTTGGAGTAACAAGGTTTTCCTATTCACCAACTCTTCAAGTGGTGACTCATCCTCCTCCTCACAGAATCTTACTCCCCTTTTTCGGAGGGAAGGATCATGATTGTACTCCTCCATGCTTTCTCTCTTACATAACTCTCCTTCTTCCTTAGCTACTTGCTCTAGAAATCTATGGATCTGATGGGACCTAAGCTCTAATAATCTCCCTTGGGCATACATTCCAAGGGTTCTCCTAGTTTCATGCCTAAGTCCATCTACGAGATGGCGTAGTTGATCCTACTGTGAGTAACCATGGCCTGGGCAACGATGTAACAATGTATAATAATGGCCCATGGAAGCATCCAAGGATTCATGAGTTCCCTGCTTCCATCCTTGTATTTGTTTTCATAGGTTGGACACTTGGGAGTATGTTTGATATTTATCATTAAACAGTTCTAGCATCGTACTCCACCTTCGAATGGATTCCGGTTCTAAAGACTGGTACAAGCTTTCCACTTCTTTTATGAGTGTCCTTGGGAACAAATTTAATTTTTTCCACTCATTCTCAATGTTCTACAAGGCACAAGCATCATGAAATGCCTGTAAGTGGTTTTGAGGATTAGCATTGTATCCCCCCTCAAATTGTGGGATATTAATCATGTCTAGTCTCTTGATCCTACTATCTTTTTGGTGCCTTGTAGGTATTCTAATGGCCTCCGTAATGTCTAACATGATTCAGGTTGCAAGTAAGGGTTCTTCTTGGTTATTTCTCTCATAGCATCTATGATGTCTACGTGGTTCCCTACTTTCCCTTCTTTCATGCCTTGATTCTCTAAAGTGCCCTCATCCTCACTCTTAACTCTCTTGTTGAGGTCTCTCATTTTGCTTACCCTTATTCTCATGGTTAGGTTCCTTATGATTACATCCTGATGTTGAAGGAGAGGGTGAATGTGGTGATGAAAGGAAAGAAGAAGGAGAACCATCACCATGACGATGTTTCCTACCTTCTCTTCGATGATCTCAACCCCGCTCATGATGACGATCAGAATGCTCGCCCTTGTCATGTGTTTACGTTCCCTCGTTGAACACTTGGTGTTCATGGGGATTAGAACTAGGGTTGTGAATTGTGATGTGCAGGTTTTGATTCACCACTCCCTAACCATCGTTAGGAGGGGGAACATCGTTTTGTGAAGAACCTATGAAAAAAGGTTCACCACCCTCAATTTCATTTAAGATAGGCGAAACATATGGGGGCCTTTGCCCTTCAACGATGTGTGGTATCTCTCCTATTGCAAATCCCTTTGACATTGCACTTATGTGGCATGGTAATCCCTTGTGTTAAAACCACATGCAACGTACTCTGCATGCAATTGTGACATGCCTATTTGTGCAAGATCACGAAGGAGCATGTTGGAAATTGCCCGGTCTGGAGGCAACACTATGTTATCCTCCAAGTTTCTCCAACGCAGTTGCTCATCTTGATGGAGAATAAAAGTAAATTTGGGTACATACTCATCGAAATGAGTATATATCACCTAAAATTGTTGAGGAACTAGCAAATCTGGGTTACTTGTGTTGTACCCCTGACTGTCTCTTGTGTTGTTCCTAGGCGGTGAAGTGCTTTTGTGCGAAGAAGAAGACATATTTGTCTTGTTGGTGTGTAGTTTACCGTTATGTTATTTTTCTCTTGATTAACCCTAAGGGTTAGTTTTAGCTCCCAATGATATGAATGATTTCCTATGTTCTACATACTGCGCAAACAACTAAGTCCCCGACAACGGTGCCAATGATGAATGGCGAGGTACCCCTACACTCAAGCATACGAATACAAGCATCTCACCCGTGATTTCGTCGAAATCCAAGGACTAAGTGCTTATGCACCCAAATGGAACACTTAAGGTTAATCAATCATTGTCTTCACAAACTTACTTGTATTGTCACAGTTGTATGGTTAAGTAAGTTTGAGGTATGTAATTTTTATGTCTTTTATCATTTTAACGCCGTATGCTAAGAGGGAAGGGTGAAGAGACTAAGTGACTAACTATTTCCTAACTAAGTTCTAATTGTCCTAGCAACAGTATCTATTCCCACTTGCCACACACACCCTGAACTAGTGTAATGCTACTAGGATTACCAAATGCTATTCATTACTGGGTTACCAAGCATTGCACACGTGCTCGAAGCGGTCGTACTGAATGAACTTAACTAGGAGAGTTAAGGGTTGATAGATATTTAATTAACTAAGAAAGAATTTAAACATTTAACAATAATTAAGTCCTATTTAGCTTAGTCCATGTACTGCAAGGTTTATCAAAAATTTCATCTTTATTATCATACACAAATGTGTGCTCAGGTACAATTTGCTCGAATAAAGATCCATTCACTTTAAGACTCCTATTGCGGGCACATGGAAATTATTCTATCTCTAGAATGGTAAAATTGCCAGAGTTTAGCTATGGATCTAGATCTAGATTATGAAACAAGGCAAAGCCACCTCTTATTTATAGAACTGGTGACGGGCTACAATATTGCATACGTGATATCGCAGGGGCCAACACGATATCGCGGCTAATGCGATATCGCAGCTCATCATAGATTATATATAAATATCCTGTTAACCTTGTTTTATATTTATTTTAGATCATGTATTTATTTGAAAATATCTTATATCATTTCTAGTCCCTTAACGTACTACTTAGCATCCTTGTTATCTCTATATATTCCCATCATGGCCCACTTAGGCCTAAAACTAGCATCATGTAGCCTTATTTGATTGCATTCTTCCATCACTTGGCCTTGCTCAGACCTTGGTTGACTTGGTTTTATGTTAATTGATATCATTTAACATCAACATAGCATTATTTGACCTTTATTCCACACCATTTTATATAGTTTTAACCATGATTTGACCTTTTTTGACACCATTATGCATCATTTAACCTTTGTTTTACCTTGTTTGCTTTAACTTATCCCTTATAACCTTGATTGAACACATTTAACCTTTGTTTATCCTTTGATTAGTATTAAGTTATCAGGTTTGATAATCTTTAACCATAATTTAACAACATATCACCATGCCTTGCCAAGGCATTAAACTGGCACCATGGCTTGTTAAGGCCTAAAACTAGCAAAAGTGTAAACAAATTTAACCATGATTAACCTTGTATTACTTTGTATTACCTTATAACCTTTGATGATATTATTTGGATACTTGCATAGCCTTTGTTTCAATGGTTTATCTTATTTACTCATTCTTACCATAGTTATTTTGCATTATTGTCAACATTATTTTATTGGTTTTATCAATTTTTATCATTTTGTTACATAGGTTCCACTTGATGTGTTTATGTTATCATGCAAGGATGAGCTAGAAGGATGAGGAAGAAAACTTAATTAGTCTAAAGGCTTAAATAAACCCCTCATGATGTTGTTAGGTCAAGTTAACAATAATCTTAAGACCTTGAAACCAGTTTACTCTATAGCCATAACACCCTTGAAGTAGCTTGACTACCATTAACCTTAAATCCAAAAGCATCACAGAGGGTTCCTTAGCTAAAATTCCCATCAAGATTACAATGGTGAGAAGAAAACACATGAAACCAAATTCATCACTAGGACTTAAACCTACTCATGACCTCATCAAGCCACTACATAGCCCTGATTATTTCTAACACACATGTTTTCTTGTAGTGTTGTTTACCATTATTGATAGGTTACAATAATGACTAATGTTGATGAATTTTATGGTTAATAATAAGTGATCTTGCATGACATCTTTGCACAATAGAAAAACATCTCTCAATAGCTTACCAAGGACTTAAACTAGCACCATGGCCTACCAGGGCCTTAAAATAGTACCACAACCCACCATGGCCTTAAACTGGCAACATTGGTGACCTTGGTGGCTATGTTTTTCATCCCATGCTATGTGGACTTATGCATTGTAATGTTATAACATGCTCTGTTTAGTTGGTTATTTTGTCCTCTTGGAATTTTGTTTGTAGCATGAAGCTTGGGACCATCGCAAGGATGTAACTCATTAAGGTAGCAAGTAACCACGTGACATTTTTGTGCATGATTTGGTGATTTTGTCCTACTGTGTCAAGTGTGATTGTATCATTTCCCTCCATCTAGCATTGCTCCTTGAGCCCAACCCCATAGCTTGGTTATAACCTTCCATACCTTGGAATGCAATGTTGACCAATTTTTGTCACTCATGTACTATGACCATACGACATCTCTTCATCATGCTCCATTCTCAAGTCCACTTGAATGTAATGCAACTTAGTTAATGGAAAATCGCTAAGTCCATTGAGCATAACACATCTCATCTGATGGGATAACCCCCAAGTTTATTGAATGTAATACAACTCATTCAACAAGAAAATTATATCAAATTGGCCCTACAATGAAACATAATGAAGGTTTCACCTCACAAAAAAAATGGGAAAGCACACTACCAAGGGAAAATTGGCTAATGAAGCCTTGAAGCCCAATAGCCAAAGAAATCTTGGAGAAAAGGTATTGGATGTTCAAATGCATTTGTTGAGTGACCAACATTTCAAAACATGTTAGTACAATGCTATAGCCATAATTTTGACATTTGGAATGCATTCTTAGCCTCCATGACCATCTTCCTAATGATCATTATCGCCATCTCATCATAACAATATTCCATCATCATAAGTACTCTTTAGCATGGTTCGATATGACTAGATGAAGTGTGGAAAGGGAACATCGATGATGGACCTATAGTGATGTTTTGTATTCTTTGTTTATGCCCCTCAGGTTAATCCTCTAAATGTTAACAAATAGGGTCCAATGAAACACCACTAAAATTTTCATGTTGTAATCATTTTTCATCATGTAGCCTTCACCCAATGATAGTTGAGGTAAAATTTCATTATAAATGTGAAGATTGTAACCCATGAGGACCAATCTCATATATTTCATACTTTTGGAGCTAAAAAGTGCCTCATAAGTGGTCAAGGCCTCATCCTCAAAGAGAAAAAAGTTACATAGTATCTATATTTGGGTTTGAGGGGGTCAAAAATGCCTTTTAGAATGCCAAAAAATGCTAATTTAATGTGTTTTATTGGGGGTATACACTTTTCTACACTAGGAACACCTACAGGTAGGTAGATCTCATCTACCCCTAGCGTGGAGGGGTATAACCTTTCCCCTCAAAATGAAAACTTTATCCCTTAGTGTGAAGATCTACTCCCAGCATGCAAGAAATCCCCCTAGCATGGAAGATGTGCTCCTAGCATGGAATATCTTCTTGTAGCGTGGAAACCATCCCTTCAACATGGAAGATGTTCCCCCAACATGCAAGCCATCCACTCAATGTGGAAGATGTGTCCCCAACATGAAAGACATCCCCATGTTACTATTTTTAGTAAAAAAATGACCATGCTGGTATGACACTTACTATATATGGTAACCCCCCAAATTTTAGTAACTACCCCACTTGAAACATAGCCAACAAAACCCTATATAAACAAAGCCAAAACACCATTTTTAGGGTTGATCCCTTTTGCACTCACACACTTTGACATTTCTGGCAAGCATTTTTGCATTCTATAGCTTTTAAAACACATAAAACCTTTTGAATCCCTAATGTGGAGTCCCTTATTTGGGCAATTATGATCCCCCATAGCCATTGTTACACCCCATTGTAGATCTAGTGCAAGAAGTAGCAAAGGTTTGAAAGCATTGGGAGCTATGGAGCATCCATATTGTGGAGTAATGGATTCCAAGCACCCATTGAAGTGAACCCCCTGCCCCTAGGCATATTTTTGTATGCAATCTCTAAACCCTCTATATTTTTTATAAAATAAAGTTTATAGTTTTAGTGTGTTTACAAACTATATATGTTATTTTATTTTTAGTACATTTACATTTTCAGATTTGCAATCATATTTGCATTTTTATTACTTAGTTTACCCTCCTCTAAGTCACTTAATGATCTACTATATTGTCCAGGGCACCTTGAATCCCATTTTTTGAAGGCCATGGGGATTTGGTGTTAAAGCTATGGTGCTCAGTTTTTTGGTTTTCCAATGATCAAAATTTTCAATTGCTACACTATCTAAAAGGTATTATTGTGGATATTTTTGTACAAGTAGATAAAGCCTCATACCATGCTAATTTTGTTATGCTATATTATTATACATCTTTGAATAATGTTTATCCTATGATTCTACGTAGGCCCATGCTAGTAAAAATGGATGTAGTTATCTATGTGAAAACTAGATTAATTACTTGAACATTTACAAATATGAATTTTTGAATAAATTATATAATTTTGATGACCAATTCTAGTTTGATGAACTTAATATTGTTAATGCTATTATAGAAAACATGGTTTCTTCTGAATTATGTGATTGGGATGAGGTGTATCAATTATTAACATTGAAAGATCACATAGATGTAATCATGGATTTACAAAGACAACTCCTATGCACTTAATTGGAGGATGTCTTGGATGGTAAGGATTCATTTAAACTTGAGAATTATTCTTTTATTGTGAGTGGTGAGGAGGTAACTTTAGATTTAAAGGAATCTTCTACTTAGTTAAAACAGATTTATGCTAAGCAAAATAAATCATTGATCATTAGTTTAGGTTTAACCACTGATCAAGAGTAGAGATTTATTCAAGGTTTAATAGATTCAATTGAGGCTTTTGCTTGGTCATCTTTGGATCTTAATTAGGGTATTTTGCTATCCATTATTTAGCATCATATCCATTTGGAGGCTGAGGCTAGACCATAATAACAATCATGTAGGAAACTAAACCCAGTTGTGAAGAAAGCAATAAAAGTTAAACTTCTGAATTTTTTTATTTGATTTCAAATTTTGAGTGAGTTAGCCATATTATGGTGATGCCTAAAAAGTCAAGTAATTGGCATGTTTGTATTGATTTTCATGAATGAAATAAATGGACAAGTAAGAAATACTTTTCTTTTCCTTATTGAGATCAAGTTTTAGATAAACTTCAAGGACACGAATTTTATTCTTTTCTTGATGTCTATAGTGATTACAATCAGATTTTTCTTATCCCTAAAGGTCAATATGAAACAATATTTACCATACTATGGGGGACTTTTGCATTTTGATAGGTGCCCTTCATGCTATATAATGCTCCTACTACATTTCAAAGGGCTATGACATCTATTTTTTGAGATATGATTGATTCATTTCTTGATATTTTCATGGACAATTTTTTAGCCTACAATGATTCATTCTCTCATTATTTATGTTATCTTAAGTTAGTTTTGCACAGGTCCATTGATAAAGGTCTTATATTTTCTTGGGAAAAGTGTCATTTCATGATCTCTTCTAGTGTTATGTTAGGTTACATTGTATCTAAAATAAAGATTTTGATAAAACTTTAGAAAATAAGGATTATCTTCCATCTTACTCCTCTTGTGAATGCTAAGGGTTTACATGTATTTTTGGGACATGTTTGTTTCTATAAATGATTCATCAAGGATTTTTCATTAATTACTCAATCATTGGTGAAACTATTACAAAAATAAATTATTTTTAAATAGACTGAAAATTGCAAGAATGCATTTGAAATTTTAAAATCTCAACCTTCTTTAGCACAAATTTTACAAGAACCTAATTGAAGCAAGGACTTTGAACTTATGATAGATGCCTTAGACTTTGCAATTGGAGTAGTATTTAGGTAACATTAAGATATTATTCCATATGTTATTTATTATATTTCTAAGATACTAACCCCTACTCAAGTTAATTATACTACTATAGAGAAGAAGATGTTAGTAGTTGTATATAGTTTAGATAAATTTCATCATTATTTAAAAGGTATTTCTACTATAGATTTTATTGATCATGCTAGTATTAAGTATTTTCATAATAAATTAACTAAAAGTCCTATCTTAATTTTTTGGTATCTTTTGTTGCAAGAATTTGATTTGGTGATTCGTGATAAGAAAAAAATATAAGAATTTAGTGGTAGATCATTTGTCTAGATTGGAGCATGATTTAGATTTGGAGACATCTTATACATTTAATGATGCATTTCTTGATGAGTAGTTGTCCACTTGTTGCGCTAAGGCCATTATTTATAAAGTTGAAGATCTTTGGTATATGGATATTGCTAATTATTTAGGTATATGAAAATTACCAAAGTCTTGAAATAAGGAATAGAGATAATCCTCAGTAATGAAGGCAGAGAATTTCATTTGGAAAGATCCATTCATATATAGGATTTGTAAGGATAATATCATTCAAATATATGTACCTAAATAATAACAAGAATAGGTAATTTCTCTAAATCATGATGGAATGTGTGAAGGCCACTTTGAAGATAATAAAATTTCATACAAAATCCTCAATGATGGTTTTTATTAACCCATGTTATTCAAGGATACTTATGCATATTTTAAGAGATGTGATTAATGCTAGTGAATGGGAGGACTCACAATATGCCAAGACATGTCATTTTTATCCATCTTTGTGAGGTGTGAGACCTTCGATTATTGGGACATTGATTTCATAAGGGCCTTTTTCATAAGGAAATTCATGTAAATATATCTTAGTTTCTATTAATTATGTTACTAAATGGATCTTGGCAAAGTTAACTAGGCATGAGGATGTAAAAATAATAGTTAGATTCTTGCGAGAGGATCTAATTCCATTTTTTGGGCATCCAAAAGCTTTAACTAGTGACCAGGGTACTCATTTTGTTAATGATGTAATGTAGAAATTGCTACATAAGATGGGAATTACACATTGCATTGCTACTACCTAGCATCCTTAATATAATGGATTAGTTGACAGCATGAATAAGGAATTTAAAAATATATTGTAGAAAGCTATAGAAGATAATAGAACACATTAGTCTTATCATTTACCTAGTGCATTATGAACCATTTGATGAGACGTGATTTGCATAGGCCACGATATCGCGTACGTGATATCGTAGTCCACCACCATATTTATAAATAAGATGCAGCTCTCCCTTGTTTGGGGATCCCAGAATAGAAGTAGTGAAGCTCTGGCAGTTTGATCCCTCCAGAGTTAGATTTTTTCCCGTGTCTGCCCACAGCGTGGTGAACGTGATTGTACAGTGTCTTTATTCGAGTGTGTCGTACTTGGACACACACATGATCGGCAATAAAGATCGAGATTACTTCATCATTGTAGCATTCACTTTGTCATTTATTTATTTGTTTATTTCTTTAATGTTATTTACTATTTTCTCTTTCTCAACCTTAAACTCCTAGAAGTGGAATGAGTATGACTTGATTACAAGCATTTAAGTGTGACTACTTGGTAGCCTAGTGGCATATCCAGGATCTACGCTTGGTAACCCAGTGGCATATTTGGGATCTGTTCTTGGTAATCCTAGTGGCGTACCTAGGAGCTACGCTTGTAAATCCTAGTGGTAGTCGTGCACGAGGTCCAAGATGTGTATGGTTGATCAAGGAATCGGTTGCTTGTCGCACTTAGGCTAGATTAGAGTCTCTTACCCTTTTCCTCCTAGCTTAGATTAGTTAATATTATTTTCCACTGCCTTCAAGAGTAGCATTAGGTTAGAACACATCATACACCTCACTTTGGACTAAACCATATGTGAAAAATGCAATGCTAGTCTAGGTGGGAAGACAGCGAACTACGACCTAAGGATAACTATCTAGGTGCCACAACTAGTCCATCTGCAAAGTTCGACCAGATCACACGTGCTACACTCGTTTCGTATGGTTGAGTGTAGGGGTACCTTGCCACTCATCATTGGCGCTGTTGCCAGGGACGGTGCTAGTTATCTAGATTAGTTATATCATACAAGGCTGCTGTAAAGAACTTAATGATATATCTCTTAAAAAGAAGAAATTATAAAAAATCACATAAATTCACACACAAGAATGCCTCTCCTACAAGATAATAATAACACCACACTTAGTGAGGAAGTTCATTGGAGAACCAACGAACTATATGACGATGAAGATTGGAGTATACAACCTGAAGTGGGAGTTTCCTATGAACATGAATGAAAACAACGTCATCACAACACATGAAAGCTGAACTTACCTGATGATGATGAACCTCCACTAGCCACTATAAGCTTAACGCAAATACAAGAGGTTGTTCAAATCTCACGTAGGCATTATAAAGAGAGCTGAATACCCAGGCTCAATTTAAATAACTTTCCAAAATTTTCAGGAGGCTATGACTTAGATCCACATCAACATTTACTAGCCTTCTACGATGCTTGCACATGGAACAACATTGATAACGGTTGGCAAAAACTTAAGCTCTTTCCTATGACACTCGTTGACCAAGCTAAAGTATGGTATATATCATTAAAACCAAATTCAATATAATGCTGGTCAACAATGGTAGAAGTGTTTAACGAAAAATATCAGACCTACGCACAAGTGTTAGCCTTGAGGAAAAGAATCCAAAGATGGAAACAAGCACAACATGAACCCTTGGACATGGCCTTAGAAAGGTATTATGCATTGTTAAACAACTGTCCAGGCCATGGGTTTTCTAAGGAAAGGCTAATGTACCATATCATTGATGGGCTACATAATGACACAAGAGAGACCTTAGGAACATATGCCTGAGGTCAACTATACAACCTACGAACCCATCAAATCCAAGAGCTTATTAAGTGGGTAGCAAAAGAAGAAGGAGAATTAGCTACATGGGAGAGTGTTGAAAAACATCAACGAGACCAAAATCATGNATAGTGGCAACAATCCCAGTTGTGGGGGAATCCAGCCTTAGATTGGAGGCATCCTTCATATTATCTGAATCTAAATACTTATCACGTTCAACACCCTGTTTCTTCAACTAGGCCAACATACTCTATCTTATCACAATATCATTCTCCACAATACTATCAGCCCATACCTCCAACACAAACACCACGCTATGCATCTTCCATCCCTCCTAACTTTCAACATTCTCATCCTTTCCCTCCTTCCAAAATGCCACCAGCTATTCCTAAGGTGTTTGTGCCACAGCAACAACCCACGAACAACACTTGTGCTATTGCTACTGAAAGTAGTGAAAAGCCTCCTCAACATCAAAGGCATCCTTTCTTTAAACATGGCCATAGGAAGGGACAACATAATTCAGAGGCCACTGTACCTTCCAACCCAGCACAAGTCCAACAATGTGATGCATCCTAACCTTCGAACCCAACGCCTCATGTAACTTCATCAGGGCCACCAACTTACACTCCAATAACAATATGGCCCAATGAACACAACCATGGGAGGCATCATTCTAATCCTTGCATATCATCTAACGGTCACCAACATCATAGTGGGTCAACTTGTTATCCAGGAACTACATCGTACAAAGTTCCCCACTATGCTTATTATGAAGTGTGTGAAATCCAAAGGGATAAGTATAAACCAGTCCCAATACTTCTAACATGCAAGGATCCTTATTTTCCATTTATTAATCCTTTCCATACTCAACCATTTGGTTATGAGGGATACCCCCCATTTCAATAACAAGCAGGATTAATAATTATTTTTCATTTTCTTTGATTTTACAACTTTTTGTTTTCCAGTTTTTCATTTTTCAACTTTTTGTTTTATCTTTTTATCTTTTTATCTTTTTGTGTTTCTATGTGTTTGTATTTTCATATTTTTGTAAGTAATCTTATCTACGAATAAAACACTCATGTGGATTGTTGGTTGAGGTGTGTTTTAT
>MNCI01017937.1:483634-508939 GCA_015680685.1 Gnetum montanum | reverse complement strand
GTACGCCTTGTTGTTATGGTACTCTCATAGTTGTTCATCATGGGATGAAACAATGTGATGTCACTGATAGAAGGATGGACTTGGTCCTAATCTTGGAACAATGGGTTAATGGCATCTTAATTTTTCTTTTCACATAGGATTCATTATGACTTGGGTTAGTCACCTCATGTACCAATCTCTATGATCCTTTTCTATACTTCGCCTCATCTCACTGTTCATGTAATTGTAGCTCATGTCCCATGTAGCATAGAATTTTCATCTTATTTCAGTGATATTTACATGTGTGTGTTTTTTGGAGTTAACCCTTCTAGTGCCCACGGACACTGTAAGTATGATTACACAAGGGCATAATAGGTTGAAACCTGCTTTGGGGAGGATCCACTTATGTAATTTTTTTTAATCTTCACTAATTCCCTAGTTCAAACACACAATTTCTTACCCTTAGATTAATTTTTCATAATTTTCTTTCCCCATTATTATCCCTCAAAATTTTAACATTCCAATGTACCATTACATTCCCTTTTCTTCATAACCGCCAAATTTTTAATTGCTCAAATTCACATCATTATCATTAAGCGTGCCTCTCTAATTAATGAAATTACCCTAGGATATCTTAATACTTGTTAATGTCCTCAATAGTTAACATTAATTTCAAGAAAATCATTAAAAATTCAGTATTTTTTAGGTGTCCCACGAGATATCGCATATGCGATGTACCGTACGCGTTATCGCGTCCTATTTTTCTATAAATAGGAACCCCCACTGCAACACTTAGTATCATTTTGCCATTTATGTGGGGGGAATTTTTGAAATTTTTCTCTACGACTTGCGATTGCATGACCCTTGCTTTTTCACTCATATCTCACGTGCTGGTGCTTTGATTTTAATTCCGTTTGAACTTGCTTGAACCCGGAGTGTTCAATTTAGTCATGGGGGAGAGACACTTGTTGAAAAGTGCTTAAATTTTTTGAAAATTATCATCATCCAAAGGACATCAATTAGGGTAACTAATGCTAACACTTAGAAAAATTGTGCCAAAAATCATATGACCTTAGGTATACCGGGAGATTAAAATGAAACCCACCTAAGTCATAGGACCCATTAATTTTCGGCCACAATCACATGATAACATAAGATCTTTAATTAAAGGAATGTAGTAAGGTATAACTTGAATTTGAAAATAACCTTACTAACGTTTGGCCCATGTGATTGCAGATGGCCTCGAAACATGCGTAGCGAGAGGGTCGTGTTCAAGGTGAAGTGAAACAACCTCGGAGAGGCGAAAGATGGGTCCCTGCTAGACAACATGCAGAATAGGAGGTGCAATCATTCAACATCCATCCAGAAGGACCTCCTACCAGACGGTCCAAGTAGGCAGAAAGAGGAGCTGCTGCTGCACCTGAACTAGGACAACAACTCACGTTACCCTTGGAATGTGTTCAGGCTATCCATATGAAGTTCATAGTTGCTACGGTGATTGTGGAGCTAAACTTTGAACCTTTTGTAGAGTTTTCTCCTGAGGCTGTTAGGGATCACCTTAAAGGATCTCCCTTATGACCTGTCCTCTCTGAGTGTGGTGCCTGGTACCTAGGTGAAATGTACCTATTCTGGAACAATAAGGAGCAAGGCACCATGGTTAACATTTGTGGTGTGATAGTAGACTTTTCTACACAAGTGATTTTAGAAGTGTTAAACCTTCCGAATTCAGGCCCCCATGTTGCTCGATTATCTACCCAATCGGACCCTGATGTGCAAAAGGATTAGTTAGAGAAGGCTTATGACAGAGATAAAGCTTTTGGTGAGCTGACAATGGAAGAGCAGGTTTATTTCAAAATTGAAACCTATCACCTCTTCCCCACAAAATATTTGAAAAGAATATCAACATATGCAGAGAGAGGATGTGTAGTGTTGATGGGAAAGATTAACACTAAGCTTCCCCATCTATATTTGACAGAGATCCTAAGGTAATTTGAAGAATGGAAGTTAGGAAAGATGGTGTTACCTTTTCCCTGCCTTATTAGAAAACTATGCTGACAGGCTAGTATTCAGGGATACACAAATGACATCCTCCGAAAGGCCCAGAATGCTTCTTATGCTGAGTTATTAAAGGCGCCAGCTCCAAGAAAGAGCACTAGCGAACAGCTGGGACTAGATGAAGGAGAAGAATAGATGACTGGATCACATGCAACTCAACTTGCAGGACCCAATCAACCTCTAGCCACTGGTCCCAACAAACAACAAGAAGCAGGACCCAACACAGGCCAAGATCAGCCTCCGCCATTGCAAGACTATAGACCGTCGATGAGCCATCTTAGGGCCATCGCCAAGATGGTTAGTTGGGGAAGCCATGATGATGCAAACCTCTTTCACGTCATCGATGATGCTGACCAGCCTACTATTTTGTTAGATTGCACAAGGGGTGAATTATCCATCAAAATAGGAGGAGGGGAAAGCAGATGGTCACAGCAGATCTATGGAAATGCGGCATCTTTTCAAGTGCAATTAGAGACTAGTGAAGGGGCCACTATGATGGTCATGCAACACCAGGATGCCATGGAAGCTATTGAAGTGGTCATTGACCATATCAAAGAAGCCTTTAACATACCTGTTGTGCCACCGGTAGATCCTTCAAGAGCATGGGATGCTCAAACTCTTACTGGAACCTCAATGACTCCTACGGAACATGAGGATGTACTTGATAGATTGCTTCAAATAGGACAAGTAATGAAGTCTCTATTTGACATCCCCTAGGATGTGACAGCAATTCAATCAGACCTTATTTCCATAAAGGAAAAGTTGGTCATATCCAAAGTAAGGGCAGAGCATGTTGAAGCCGAAGTGTAGAAACTACAAGAGCAACTCGTAGCCTTACAAGAAGCACAGCAGGATCCTTTGCAATTCATTCCCACATACCAGCTGGAAAATTTCAAAATTAAGCAATTAACAAAGCTAATTGTATAAAATAATAAGGTGGCAGAAGAAAAGGAGACGACCACTTGCGATGCCTCCTCCGCACAAGCGCAAACTCATGTGCATCTTAAGGCACTCAAGGCCTTAGAAGAAGAGAATAAGCAGTTGGTTGCAGATAACCTTCGGTTTACTTTTGTGGAGAAAAAAAAGAATGTTCTCAATGAACACTTTCATCAGTTACTAGAACATTTCATTCGGGTCAACTAAGATGTAAGCCATTTAGCCAGAGAAAATCGAACCCTCTCAATGGAGGAGGTACGCGCTATTTGCCAAAAATCAGCCATCGAGATAAGCACGTGGAAAAATGAGGCTAAACGACATGAGAAGTTGAAGGAGCATTTCCTTGATTAGGTGGGGATGTATAAACAAATCCTGGAGAAGGAGATCCATATGGCCAAGGCTCAAATCAACAACATGGAGGGCCATATTGGACACTTACGCCTTCACCAACCAAGTGGAAATTAAGAAACAAGACCTACAGATCCAAGACTTAACTAAATACATGGAGTTGGAAAACCTTAGATATGCCAACCTGGCCATGTTAACAATAGGACATCCAAGTTTAGAGCTCAAGTAGCAGGTAGCTTCCATCCATATCAAATATGAAGTAGAATTTGCAGAGCACAAGAAGTTGGCTGAAAAATTAGATGTCGTAAATTCTGAACTGGTGGTGGTAAAAGAAAGCTACCAGGGATAAAAAGATGTTGCAACCAACTTGGCTTGATGGCTAACAGAGCTTCATGAATACAAAGACAAATCCAGAGCCTATGAAGAGGAACGACGGGTGTTCGCGGCATGGTATGTCAAAGCTAATCAGATGTTCCTACAACTACCCTGTCTATGGGAGGTTTCAACTCTGTCAAATATCGGAACATTAGCATGGAAGGCACAAGATCCTTGGACCAAAGAGGATAAACTTGAGGCCATTCTTCAGTGTCGTCAACCTTCAAAGCTTGGAGCACCTGACAAAGGAAAAGCACCCATGGAGGAGCCACCGCCACTAGGAACTACATGACTTCCACATTTTTGTAGTTATAGTATTTTTTATCTGTGTTATGTGTTCCCACACTACGGCATTAGTCCATTTCTTTTTCTAGTTAATAATCCCATACCTTTCCACTATGTAACAAATGAAGCTTGTTCTCCTTGTAACTCGAGGATGAGTTTTTATTCAATCATGGGGTATGATGAGACGCAATTTGCATAGGCCACGATATCGCATCCCCTGCAATATCGTGTCTTCCCTGTGATATCACGTATGCGATATCGCAATCCACCACCATATCTATAAATAAGACATGGATCTCCCTTGTTTGGGGATCCCAGAATAGAAGTAGCAAAGCTCTGGAAGTTTCATCCCTCCAGAGTTAGATTTTTTCCCGTATCTGCCCGCAATGTTGTGAATGTGATTGTATAATGTCTTTATTCGAGTGTGCCATACTTGGACACGCACATGATCGGCAATAAAGATTGAAATTACTTCATCATTGTAGCATTCACTTTGTCATTTATTTATTTGTTTATTTCTTTAATGTTATTTACTGTTTTCTCTCTATCAACCTTAAACTCCTAGAAGCGGAACGAGTATGACTTGATTACGAGCATTTAAGTGTGACTACTTGGTAGCCCAATGGTGTATCCAGGATCTATGCTTGGCAACCCAGTGGCATATTTGGGATCTGCGCTTGGTAATCCTAGTGGCATACCTAGGAGCTATGCTTGTAAATCCTAGTGGTAGTCATGCACAAGGTCCAAGATGTGTATGGTTGATCAAGGAATCGGTTGCTTGTCACACATAGGCTAGATTAGATTCTCTTACTCTTTTCCTCCTAGCTTAGATTAGTTAATATTATTTTCCACTGCCTTCAGGAGTAGCATTAGGTTAGAACACATCATACACCTCACTTTGAACTAAACCATATGTGACAAATGCAATACTAGTCTAGGTGGGAAGATAGCGAACTGCGACCTAAGGATAACTATCTAGGTGCCACAACTAGTCTGTCTGTGGAGTTTGATCGGATCACGCATGCTACGCTCATTTCGTATGGTTGAGTGTAGGGGTACCTCACCACTCATCACCATTCATAATTCATATAAATCATCTCTTGATTTTACTCTATATGGAATAGAATTTAGTAAGCAATGTCTTGTTCCTTCTTTTATTAAAAACAAGTGTTTCCAAATGCAATATCAATTGGAAATGAACTTGAACTCTTTTCATTCTACTTGTTTATTTACATTGAACCATTTAGATTAAGATCGTATGCATAGATTAGATAAGCAATGTTTGCATAAGAAGTAGATGAAAATATGTCATGATAAGAGGATTATGAGGAAGTTTTCTTAGAAGGAGATTCAGTTTTACTATTTAATATTAAGCTCAAAAAATTTTCTAGGAAATTAGTGTCTAAATGGAGTGGACCATATAGGGTTATTAAGGGCTTAAGTAATGGTACAATTGACATTTCTAGGCTTGGTAGTTTTGAGTCCTTACCTATGATTGGTCATTAGCTAAAACATTCTTTTGAACAAGAACCATTCCCTATTAGTGAAACAATTAATTTAATGGATGCTTCTCCTTAGCAAGAAAAATTTAATCAAATCATGGACTAGTTTGAAATAGGTCCTCATGAAATTGTCTAATGCTAATGTTTTATTTTATTGTGATAGGTTAATAACTTTTTTGTTATGTGCTTCATTTTTCTACAAGTATTGGATGATAGGTATAATGAGCCATACATTATATTTTCATTAATACTTATCAATGGTTGTGATTATTATTGTTATCAATTCTTTTATTATGTTTGGGAAAACATATCTTTCATGGAATTTAGTGCTTAAATAAGTTAATTTGATAGAGATTTGACTTGTCTTGTGGCATGGATTTCTAATATCTTATTTATTCAAGTTATTTTTAATCATATATTATGAATTTTGTGGTAAAAATAAATAGATAAATGGTTGGATGATGGGATTCTATCCCATGGATAGATTTTTTTAGCTTTCTAGTACAAAAAGTGGGACACTTCTTTTGATTTGTATTAGGAATATTGTTAGTTCAATATGTTATTTCATGATAAACTTGAGGATCTAGGTCTTCCTTAATTAAGAACTTGGAATAAGAGACATCTTGAAATAGAAAACATGAACCATGAGGATACTCATGGGGAATGACTTGCATAGGGATTGAACTTGTACTAGGAACAAAGTTTCCATTATTTATCAACCATGTTCTATTGGAAGTATAGTAGGAAATCATAACCTATTATAGGTATATATATCTAAGAGTGTAATCTTAATGAAACATCTCATTCCATTACAACCATGAAATTGCACAAGGAGCAAAGTTTTCAATAGGTCATTTTCTTTGGGCATCTTGTCTCAGTGGTGCAAACATGGGTGGATGATCTTCATCTCTATGGTGGTGCACAAAAGGCGACAAATAGTGGTAGGCTTTGAGGACCACAGTTGCTGCCCCGTGTAGATTGTGATGGGTATTCTCTCTTTCTATCTTTCTCTATCTCTCCCTATGTCATGGTGATTGTGATCTTCCTACCCAATAGTGGATATGATCGACATTCACAAACTAGAAGCGTCAGCAGGACTAGGGAAAATTCATTTTTTAGTTAGTCATTGTATTTGAGACAATTATTTAATTTAAATTTCAAGTTTTTTTTAGTTTATTAATTGCAAAAGGTCACGTAGCCCTCTCCAGCTAAGACTATTCTCAGGTTTCTGTACCCATATGGGAGGCACCCTAGGCAATAGTCTCCTAAAACAATTTTTCTTTCTCAATGTTGGTGCAACCAAAATTTATGCATCAACACCTTTTTGGTGCTAGAAGGAGGGCCTTTCTCTCACCTTTTGTTTATTAGCTTTTCTTGCCATTTTTCTAGCCATTACTATCCCAATTTTTGAAATATTTATTTTCTATTCTTTCCCAGTTCCTATTATGTTTCCTAAAAATTTCATTTTCTTTATTTCAAAATTATTTTAGTTAAAATTTCTATTTTCAGCCATTGTCTTGAAAAAAAAATTTTAAAGAGGTTTTTAAGCTCTTTATTTCTTGTTCTCAAAAGTTCATTTCTTGAAAACTTTTGGGTCTCATTACCCATTTTTCTTTACTCTTTTTTTTTTTATAAAAAAAACCCTCATTTTCAGTCCAAGTTTTGAATTTGTTTTTTGGTGGTCTNTAGTTATATTTTATAGTTCTGTTTTATGAGAAAACTCTCCTCTACTCATTTTACAGAAGGACTTCAAAAATAAGTTTTTGACTTAGTTTGACAAATTCACAAGCCCTGTCGTAGCATCTAGCAACTTTACCAACTTAAGAAAGCTACCTAGGGAAAATGTTAGGGATTACAATCTTAGATTTCTTCACTAGCTAGCCTATGTGCCAAGTGAGATGTGTTCACAACCTGATGGCATCCTCAACTTTTACCTCTCTACCATCGACCCATTCTTTGCCTATGCCATCAAATTAGATCCCAACATAATAGAAATATAGGAAGCAATGGCTAAAGCCGTAGAGCTAGAAAAAATTACCCTTATGAATAGCATTCAAACCCAGTTTGGAATGATGAGCATTAGCAATCCTATGTAACATAGTCCTCTACGTCTACCAACATTCCCAATGACCAACACTATGTTCCAAACTCTTGTTCCCCTTCAAATAACTCAACCTACAAATATCTATTTTCAAAGTCCCACAACTTCTCCATTCGTACCATCTAACACTGGTTTGAATGAGGATCAATCAAAGGCCTCAATTTAGTCCATCATAAACCCAAACAAGGTACCTGATGAACCACAATATCACATCCACCACGCAATATCATGTGCACGATATCACATCTTGCCTCATCTTCTATAAATAAGAGGTGACCACCTTGGTTCCCATACATTAGATTTAGACCCTTAGCCAGATTCTTGTAGTTTTGTCATTTCAGAGTTAGAATTATTTCTATGTGCCTGTAGTAGGAGTCATAGAGTGAATGAATCTTTATTTGAGCAATTTGTACCTGTATATGACAATAAAGATGAACTTTATGATAAACCTTACAGCATAAAGATTAAGCTAATTAGTAATCAGTTATTATTTAATTCTTTCCTAGTTAATTAATATTTCTTTCAACCTTCAAACCCCTTATTTAAATACACTCAGTATGATCGCTTCAAGCATGCGTGTAGTGCTTGGTAACCCAGTAACAATTAGCGTTTGGTAATCCCAGCAGCATCGCACTAGTTTAGGATGTGTACGAAAAGTGGGAATGGATACTAGTGTTAGGAACATTTAGAAACTAGTTAATGAATAGTTAATGTAAGATAGACACTTAGTTCTCTCTCCCTCTCCTTTATTAGTAGAAGACATAAAAAAAATACAAAAGCTATAAAAATAAATTAATATACCTTAAGGTTACTTAACGATACAATCATGACAATACAAGTAAGTTTGGAAAGACAATGATTGATTAACCTTGAGTGTTCCATTAAGGCACATAATCACATGGTCCTTGGAGTTCAACCGGATTGTGCGTGAAACTCTCGTATTCGTATGGTTGACTGTAGGGGTACCTCACCACTTATCATTGGTGCTGTTTCTAGGAACTTAGTTATTTGTGCACTACGTAGAACATAGGAAGTCATTCATATCATTGGAATGTTAGAAAGATGAGACAATAGTACATTGCACACCGAACAAGACAAGATGTCTTCTTCTTCGCATAAGAGCACTTCATCGCCTAGGACTAATGCAAGAGGCAATTGGTGGCATGATACACATGACCAGGATCTGCCAATTCCTCAACAGTTTCATGTGGTATATACTCATCTTGATGAGTATGTACCAAATTTCACCTTTATTATCCACCAAGATGAACAACTGTGTTGGAGAGACTTGGAGGGTAACATAGTGTTGCCCCTAGACCGATCAATTCCAAACATGCTCCTTCATGCTCTCACATAAATAGGCATGCTCCAAACATGCTCCTTCCATCCAAGGATGCTCCTTAATCCTAAAGTTGTTCCCAAGGACATTAGTGAAAGAAGCTAAAATANAAAAAACTAAAGTTGTTCCCAAGGACATTAGTGAAAGAAGCTAAAATATGGTACTAGTCCTTAGAACCAGAATCCATTTGGAGGTGGAGTACAATGTTAGAATTGTTCAATGATAAGTACCAAACGTAGTCCCAAGTGTATAACCTATGAAAGAAAATCCAAGGATGGAAGCAAGGAAATCATGAACCTTTGAATGCTACCATGGGTTGCTATTACACATTGTTACTTTGTTGCCCTAGCCATGGTTATTCGCAACGAGATCAACTATGCCATCTCATGGATGGACTTAGGCATGAAACAAGAAGAACCCTTGGGATGTATGCCCAAGGAAGGCTATCAGAGCTTAGGTTTCATCAAACTCATAGATTTCTAGAGCAAGTTGCCAAAGAAGAAGGTGAGCTATGAAAGAGAGAAAGTGTGGAAGAATACAACTGAGATCCTTCCCTCTGAAAAAGGGGAGTAAGATTTTGTGAGGAGGAAGAAGAGTCACCACTCGAATAGATGGTGAATAGGAAAACTTTGCCTCTCCAAAAGTTAACAACAGAAGTATCAACAAAGGTACACCAAATGTGGGACTCCTTGGATAGTAGGTTTGAAACTGTTCTTAAAATTGTAGAGGAGTCTAGGGAGTGAGGTAGTGACTGCGACAAAAAGAAAAAGAGAGAAGTTGAAAATGCATGTAATAAGGGTACGGAAAAAATGGCCATCACAAAAGAGGCTGTGGATTTAGACATGGAAAATGATAGTGGATGCAAGATATGCCAATACGACCATCCTAAGGGATGTTGCCCAGTGATCTCACATCTACAAGAGTTTTGGGTGTATGCACTCAACCTACGAATAAATAAATGACAAACACCCTGACGGTTACCTTATACCCAAGGTAACCCAAGGTAGTTCCACCAACCTTCAACATATTATCCAAGTGGAACTCCAAAACAACCCATTAAGCAACATCAATAGTGGCAATACCCACAATCATGGGGGATGCGACCACCAAGATAACAATACCCATATTGGGAACTTGACCCATATGGCTACTACGTGTAGCATCCAATCTCTCCACGTGACTCTGTTGGTTAAATTACACCACAACATCACTACCAAGCCCATGAGTATTATAGAACTCCTTCTCCTGGGAGAGATAACCCACAAATATACCATCTTTCAAATCCATCCATAGCTCTCACATCAATAACTCCATTACCAACCACTCCAACAATGCAAGGGAAACTCCCTACTCAACCATAACAATGCAATGCCACGAGGGCTATAAATCCTCAACCCACTATTGGTTTTGACAACCGTATGAAGAAAAGATCTTTCTTTAGAACCAATAGTCCAACCAAGCCCTTACAACCACAAGTGGTTGAACCTCTGAATGCCTCCCCATAAAATAAAGCTTTTGAGCACCCTTCGAACCAAACACCGAGTTCAACGGATACGGTCATGTTAACACATGTTGTTACTCACTAGATCAAGATTGGCCACCTTCCCAGGAAATTCTCTGATCCTGGAAGCCCTCTAATCTATCTCCAAATTGCTAGGAATGAGCCATGCAAAGCTCTTCTAGATTCAAGTTCTGGAGTCAACTTAATATCGCAAGAAATGTACAAAGCTTGGAACCTGCCTCCATTGAAGAAGAGTAATATTCACCTAGAGTTGGCAGACTAGTCCATCACTGTTCCCTTGGAACTGGTGGAGGACATCATCACCACTGTGTGTGGGTGGTCGTACCTAGCTGATTTGCTAGTGATACAAGTGAATAATGGTAAAGGGGACTTCCCAATCATAATGGGAAGGACATGGCTAAGTACTATAGATGCATGCCTAGGAATCCATAATCTTTCCTTGGAAATATCTAAGGAGAATACTTTTGGAAAGATCAAGAAGAAGAAGGTTCCATGCATTATATACAGTGATAGAGGGTGCAATTGCATGCAGAGATCATGGGTTGTGCAAAGTTTAGCATTGCCTGCATGCAACTAGTGTGCACAAGACATTAATGCACAAAAATGCCTGTATGCAACAGCCACATGACAAGAAGACACCTAGTGGTTGATAGCTAATCAAGAGAGAAACTCACTCATGTGCATGGAACGAATTGAGGAAATAACTTGTGCTTACATCAAAAGCATAGACGTACTAGAGCAATTCTCCTACCAACTTCCAAGCCTTAACCTTGAAAACATGAACTGGGGGAAGTTGGAAATTCCTAAAAAATTCAAATAAGAGGCCCTATAATTTAAACCATTACCCACCAGTATGGAATATATGATCCTTGAAAATGGAAAACGTGTAATCATCAACACAAGACTTGCTTCAAAAGAAAAAAGGAAGAGTGCTGAAAGTAATAAACAAGTGGTCAAAAGCCTTTGACTGGTCATATCCCAAATTAATTGGAATAGATCCTAGGATATTCCAACATAGGATTTACACTGACCCCTCCATGAAACCTCAAAAACAGCTACAAAGGTGATTGAACCCAAAATTGAAGCAAGTAGTAAAAGAAGAAATAGAACAACTTCTTAAGGTTGGGTTCATATATCCCATTATTGATAGCAAATGGGTTAGCCCTCTGGTAATCGTGCCTAAAAAGGGAGAAAAATGGAGGGTGTGCATATATTTTTGTCTGCTAAACATGACAACATTGAAGGATCACTTTCTATTGCCATTCATTGACCAAGNAAATGGCTTTTCTACTAGTTGAGCCTTAGATTAGTTTCTATGCATCTTTTTAACACTTGCTCTAATTGGTCCAAGGCTTGATCAAAACTTGTTCCATAGGTGGAGAAGTCATCCATAAAGACTTCCACTATGTTCCCTATCTAATGTTGGAATATGCTTAGAACTAGGCGTTGAAACATAGCAGGAGCATTACACAAGCCAAACAACGTTTGTTTATATGCAAACNTTGAGAACTTCTCCAAGATTTCCAAACCATTAGTAGAGCTAACAAATAAGGATGTACCTTTTGAGTGGACTAGGCAATGTGAACAAGCATTCCAAACCCTAAAACGAAAGCTAGTAGAAACTCCCATTCTACAAGCTCCTAACTAGTCCAGACCATTCCACATTATGATTGACACATCTAATTATGCCTTAAGAGCCGTACTTACATAGTTAGATGACCAAAAATGACCTTACTACATCTACTGTGCAAGTAGAAGTATCGCAGGTGCACAACTTAATTAGACAACTACAAAGAAATAATTAATGGTTGTAGTGTTTTCACTGGATTAGTTTAGGCACTATGTGTTAGGTTACAAAGTGTTCATCCACATGGATCATAGTGCAATTTGGTTCCTCATGAACAAGCCAATGGTTAGCCCTCATATTATATGATGGATGGTAATCCTACAAGAGTTCGATCTAATGATGATTGATCAGGAAGGCACTAAGAATGTAGTTGCAAATCATTTATCTTAGTTGCACTTGGATAGAAAAGAGGATAAATATGTAATGTCTGATCATTTTCCTGATGAAGCCCTCTTTACCAGTGTAGTGAATAACCAACTACCGACGGAGACGAACTGGTATAGTAGCATTCTCACCTATCTCCTTACTCAACAAACACCACAGAAGTTGGACCTTAGGAAGAAACCACAGTTTCTTCATAGAGCCAAGTACTTCATGGAGATCAATGAACAACTTTACAAAGTGTGTTCTAATGGCTTGGTTTGATGTTATGTGCCTGATGTAGACCAACTAAGAGTTCTCCAAAATGCTCATGAGGGTCCTTGTGGGGGTCACTATGCAAGGAGACGAACAACTATTAAGATCTTTCTTGCAGGATATTACTGGCTAACATTATTTTGGGATGCCCATCAATTTGTCCAATCTTGTGAGTGCTGTCAACATGATGGCAGAATGACTGCTAAAATGAAGGGTCTGCAACAATGGATTTAACCGTTAGAACCCTTCGACATTTGGGGAAGAGACTTTATGGGGCCCATTACACCAATGTCCAATGGAAAAGCTTACATTGTAGTTGCCATAGACTATTTAACAAAATGGGCTAAAGCAGCTGCTGTTAAAGACTACACATCATCTACAATTGCACAATTTGTGCAACAACAAATCGTAAATAGGTTTGGTTTGCCATGTGCACTTATTTTGGATAATGGAACACACTTCACAGGTGCAACTTTTTGAAAGTTAATGCAATGCTTAGGGGTTGAACATAAATTGGCTACACCTTATCACCCCCAATCTAATAGAAAATCTAAGGTCAACAACAGAGAGCACTAAAATATTGACCAGGAAAATTAGCAAGTATAGGTGAGATTGGAGCACTAAACTGAATGATGCTCTTTGGGCATACCTCTCTTCTTGGAAACTCCTTATAGGCTACTCTCCTTATGATTTAGTGTATGGAAGGCTTCCAATGCTTTCAATTCAAACCGAGCTTCATACACTATCAACAGCTTTTGACCTCCACCTCGACATTGATCTAGCACAGAAACAAAGGTTGGAAACTTTAAACATACTAGATGAAAATAGATTAGCTACCTTGTCATCAAATGAGTTGCACAAGGCATATAACAAGCAATCTCATGACTTGAAGATTCAAAAGGTTAAGTATCAACTAGGAGATAAGGTTCTCTACTAGAACCCCACACATGTTCCACAATGCACAAAATTTCAAACACTATGGGAAGGACCTTACATTATTCATGGAACCTTTCCTTTAGGTGCCATGACCATATAGAAACCTAAGAGCCCTGATAAAAGTTTTTTAGTCAATGTGAAATAGACCAAACCCTTCCATGAATTTAGAATAGCCAGTGCACATAATACCTCTGAGAGGGGATGACCCTACTCACTATTTCGGATCTCCTCCTTCCAAATCAGTCATGGGGGAGATGGCCACCTCTGCTAACCATTCAAGGCCCTTAGTTTCTTTTTAAGTTTTTATTTTACACATTTTTGTTTTACAAATTTCTTTAATTTTTCTTGTTTTTGTTTTGCACCATCATTTATACTTTTTTATTTCTTTGTGTGACTATTTATTTTGTCTTTTGTTTTTGTATTTGTGTTTGTTATTTTTGTTTTTTTAGATTCATCACCTAATAAGTGCTCATGATGGTGGTATAAACTATATCCTATTGATTGCTAATGTTTGGTTTTTACCTTTGATTTATAATGTTGATACTAAGGTATGGTTCTTTTGATATAACAAGCAATGAGTCCACATTGTCCATGCATCCATGAATTTCTATGGTCTCTCTTGGCTTGGAACTATACAGTCCTCTTCTTTAATAATAAAACTATTAATGAATTGGTGATTGGGAATTTCTCAAACTAAGGAAGGACTGAAGGACTGAAAAGGGTGTGACTTCAAAGGGATTTGATGCATTTGTGTTGGCTATTCTCTTGGGTTCTTGGATGTTTTCTTCTTGAGTTTTCTTACCATTTCGACATTGCTCCATTATAAGGAAGCTGAGCCAATAAAAATAAGTCTTTGCATGTTTTGGTTCTAACGAAAAAAATAGTAAGAATTCAAAGCACACCCCTTAGAAAAAATAATCATCTGGGCTACAAGCACTATTTATGGAACTAAACAGACATGTTTCCTCTAACTAATGCCCTTTCTTACTTCCTACTTCTCCCTTTTTCATTTTCCTTGGAATGCTGGTAACTCTTTGGTGGAAGCATTCTTATTACTTAAAGTGGATGGATTGGCCAAGTGTATTAATGTGAAGTCACTGGATGTGGATTGTTTGAGGTTAGATTTGGAATAAGATTTACTCAGTCACATTAACCATAAATACACAAGGGGTTGTACACCATCTTGTTCTTGGGACTCGATTCCATTCTCTTCTCGCCATCATTCTTTCTCCATTTTCCACTTCATTGCCTATTTTATCAGTATTCTATATTTTGGTTGATGCATTATTTTCTCTTTCATGAATTCTTGTGGTTAAGTCTTTAAATCTTGCTTCCAAATTACATTTCTAGAGCCTATGGACTCTTTGAATCTGGGTTTTTCAGGCATAAAAGGCATGAGCCTGCTTTGGGAAGGACCCATTGGCATTCGTATTTGGTGCATCAGTTAACTTCTTTCCCTTAAACATTTCCACAATCAACATTTTTTGTTTCATTCCCATATCTTACATTCATTTTATTGGCATTGCTATTGTTTCTTTTTCTCCATCATTTTTATTGCTTATCTTTTTCCATTCTATCGCTACTGAAGGATTGCTCTTAGTCATGGGGGCCTTGGTGCAATTTTTTTAATTTTTCCTAACCCCTACACCTTGGGTAGTCACCAGTGTTATATCTCTAGAACCTGTATTAGCCATATCACAACTCAACCAATGGACCTTACACCGAGGCAAGGTATCAACTATATTGTGATATGCTTATCCTTGCTCATATGTGACTATGTTGTGTGTGTAGATGGTAATCATACAACAATGGACTAGACCTAGAGGAAACACTCAGGATGGATTGGTGCTGGAACGGTTGTGCAAGGAACAAGATTGATGGCATGGCTATGGACAGACAATGGAAGGTGCAATCTTGGCATTGGCAGCAATAGATCTTCTCCTTTTCTCTCTCTCTTTTCTCTTTCAGCTGCCAAATAAGGCTAGATGTCAATCATGTATAGTATTCACTTTTGTAGTCATGAACACTAATGTTTCCATGTAGTGTAATGTTGATCCATTCACATATCATCCCATTCACCATTAGTTGTCATTCAAGTCAATAATCCCATAGCTTTCCAATATTTTGTAAGAAATTTGAGGAAAAATTTTCATTTAGTCATGGGGGTATGATGAACTGCGATATCGCATCTACAATATCATGTATGCGATATCACATCCACCATGCAATATCGCATACACTATATCATGTCTTACCTCATCTTCTATAAATAAGAGGCAGTGCCCTTGCTTCCCATACATTAGATTGAGACCCTTACCATATTCTTGTAGTTTTGTCATTCCAAAGTTAGAATTATTTCTGTGTGCCCGCAATAGAAATCATAGAGTGAACAGATATTTATTCGAGCAATTTGTACCTGAGCACAATTTTGTATACGACAATAAAGACAAACTTTATGATAAACCTTGTAGGATATAGATTAATCTAATTAGTAATTAGTTATTGTTTAATGCTTTCCTAGTTAATTAATATCTCTCTTAGCCTTCAACTCCCTTAGTTAAATACACTCAGTATGGCCGCTTCGAGCATGCATGTAGTGCTTGGTAACCTAGTAACGATTAGCGTTTGGTAATCCCAGCAGCATTGCACTAGTTCAGGATGTGTATGGCAAGTGGGAATAGATACTAGTGTTAGGAAAATTTAGAAACTAGTTAATGAATAGTTAATGTAAGTTAGCCACTTAGTTCTCTCTCCCACTCCTTTATTAGTAGAAGACATAAAAAAGTACAAAAGCTATAAAAACCATATACCTAAAGCTTACTTAACCATACAACCATGAAAATACAAGTAATTTTGGGAAGACAACGATTAATTAACCCTGAGTGTTCCATTAAGGTGCATAAGCACTTGGTCCTTGGAGTTCGACCAGATCATTCATGAAATACTCATATTTGTATGGTTGAGTGTAGGGGTACCTTGTCGCTCATCAGTACCTATTCCTATTGAACCCATGACTCAAGATTAAGATCAAATGATCCAGATATTAACTTTGCTTTAAAAACTTTGCAATGAAGTAGTTGAATTAAAACAAAAGAGTAACAAGGGTCATATACAATCTGAGAAGCCAAGCACATTAATCAATGACGAGTATTGTTTCCTCCATAACACTAGGGAACATTTTGAGAAGAATTGTCCAAAATTTTTAGCATTATATGGCAAAAACACCCATGGTCAACAAAATGGAAAACCCCCTATTATGGTTCTTAATGTACCTCATGAAATAGAAGACGAATAGGTTTCCTCATTGGAGCAATTTATGGTAAGTGACCCCAACTTGCATAACACTTGCTACCATAAACTTAGTGACATCATGAACAACACACAACAATAAACTAGGAATGATCCTTACACTCCTCCAAATAGAAGAGCTCCTAGTCAAAGTAACAAAAATACTCAAGTTGGGTCATCTCAAACAAACACTCCACAATGACTAAACCTACCTTCTATACTTAGAAGAACTCCACCTCAACAAGAAGCTAAGATGAACACAAGACTTATGATCTAGTTGAGGATTTGAAGAAAACCAAATCTAACATCTCAATGTATGACCTTTTACAATTTAATGAAATGAAAGAGGTGGTTCAAGAGATAGTTCATAAACTAGAAACCAATAAAGGAAAATCCACAACCCCTGAAAGGCAAGTCACTTCATAGAAATTCCTAACACATTATCAGTACAAAATGTAAACAATTCCATGATGAGTAAGAAAGAGAAATCTCCCTTTCCTAACAACTCTAATTATTTTAGGAAAGAATGTGCACAATTGTTTGATGGAATCTAGAGTAGCTTTTAGTGTCATGCCACTTGAGATATGTAAGAATTTAGGAGGAAAAATGATACCACAAACAAAAAATATGATTCAACTCGATGGATCTGATGTACCTGTAGTAGGATCATTGAAAGCAGTGAAGGTGGAACTTAAACAATATCCTACATTTACATGTTACATTGATATCCTAGTAGTTGACATGTTTCCCACCTATGGTGTGCTCTTATCTAGGACTTTTGGAGCCAAGTTTGGGGGCTTCTTTAAGTTGGATTTCTTAGAATTATTAATCCTTATCAAAGGAACATCTGAATACATGACTATACCTTGAGAACCCTTCTACAAACAAGTAGTTACAACCTTGGATAAACAAAATCAATCTTTGGAAGATCAAAACACTAATATTTATGTTGGGGTTATTGAGGTTGAGTACTAAAAACATGTTGAAAATGACTTTGTGAGTGGAACTACAAAAATAAATCCTATCTCTCATGTAGATTCCACCCAATCCTATCAATGTTCTAGAGAAGGTGAAGAAATCTATGGAGATGCCCTCCCTTATCTAAAACACGATGGATTTCGTCTAAGTAATCCACCACCTTTAGGGAAAGATAAAGATATAAATAAGACCCTACCTCTTAAAACATTTTAAGGTGTGCTAAATTTTAATGACACATCCATGGAACATTCTCTTAGAAAGGCTATATTCAATGACCCACCAAGACCTAGACCTATCATTTAAACTTATATCAAAGAAAAACTTTATATAAAATGATCAAGAAAATTAATATTAGGTCTTGATTTTTGCAATCTTATGCATTGAAAAATTATTAAATAATGTCTTGACATGAAGTATGTTGGTGAAGTCTTTAAGATAGGAGACTTAGTTCGAGGAAAAGGTAGAACATTTGACCAAGAAAATCTTAAAGGTAGGTTTCCTTCTATGTGGTCATGCCCATTGCAAATTAAAGATATCATTGATACCAATGTGTATAAGGTTGCTGATGTGCAAGGATATAAGTTACCTAAAAATTTTAATGCATTTTATCTAAAGAATTTCTACTTAGGTGTCCCAGGTGGACACATAGTAGATTCTTAGTTGCATGTTTTCTTCCTATTTTTCATGCATTTCATTTGTGTATATGTGCATTTGCATATTTTCTTTTGACTTCCATCATTTCTTTCTTGGCATATTATTTTGATTTTTTTCTTTACATACGATTTTAATAATCATTATGGTCTTTTGAGTTACCAATGGAGTGGAGGGGCTCTTGGTAGGGGATCAGTCTAAAAGGCTCTAGCTATCAGTCTAAAAAAGGGCTCTGGCTATCAATCTTCAAGGGGTAGCTTCCTCTCCACTAAGTAATAGTTTCTTCCTTTCGTTTCTTTTCTTTATGGGCTTCTAGCTGATCTTCAAGTAGGGTCCAAAGCAGGAGCTAGCAACTCAAAATCAGATCCTTGCAGGACTTCTTGGTGATGATAGGTGGGTTCTCTCCCTCTTATTTTTGTCTACAATGATGCAAGTACCATAGTCCATGTGTAGGATGTGAGACATGTGATTTTCTTTGGGTTGGTAGCTTGTCTCAATGGTGCAGATGTGGGTGGATGATCTTCCTCTCTATGATGGTGCATAAAACGTGACAGACAATGGTAGGCTTTGAGGACTACAATTTCTGCCCCATGTAGATTGCGATGGATAGTCTCTCTTTCTCTCTTTCTCTATCTCTTCCTCTCTCATAGCAATTTTAGTCTTCCTGCCCAATAATGGATACCATTGGCAGTCACGGATTGGCAACGTTAGTACGATTAGGGAAAATTCATTTCTTTAGTTACTCATTATATTTGAGATAATTATTTAATTTAAATTTCAAGTTTTCTTTTTTTAGTTTATTATTTTCAAAAGGCCACATAACCCTCTCCAGCTGAGGCTATTCTCAGGTTTCCATACCCATATGGAAGGCACCCTAGGTAATAGTCTCCTAAAATGAGTTTTCTTGCCTGGTGTTGGTGCGACCAAAATTTATGCATCAACAGATAGAAAATGATAAAAATTAGGATCCCTCAACTCTTCTATAATGAGAGCAATCTCTTCCATGTTGGCTACTATGGAAGCAAGGGAAAACTTTGGGGGATCTGAAAAATGACTATTGGACACCTTAAGTAGATACCCTATAGTCCTACATGAATCCTAAGACTAATATTACAACTTTTTGAGCCCTAAGACCCTATAACAGTGACTTAAAATGGCTAAAGTTCTTTTCCTTCCTAATATTCCACATTGAGCATGCCATCCCTAGTGTGAAAGAAAGGGGAAAAGCACAAAAACCACCTAGCAAACCTCCAAATTGACCAATCTTAACCTTAAAGCCTAGTCCTTGACCTCGATGACCCTAGGAGCACATATGCATGGTTGATTAAGGCCAAAACTAGTCTAGATCTAAGATTTATGATGATTTCATGCTAAGTACCCTCTGTTCCACACTAGCCAACATGAAGACTAAGGGAGGGGGGAGGGTGCTCATTTGAGCCTCATAGAAACCTCGGAATGACGTTAGATGACCTTGCATGCATCATAGAACCTTTTCAGCATCCATTAGAGATTTCCAATGTTTGGATATTGACCCTAAATGGCTAAAAAGCTATTTCCTGTAGTCTTCCATGCTAAGAACCCCAGTCCCAACATGGAAAAAAGTGGAAAGCTTAAAACCCACTAAAGACCACTCAAAACTACCAAATTTTGACCTAGAACCCTAGCTCTTGATCTTGGTAACACTAGAAGCTAACATGCATTGTCAATTTCAACTTGAATTGATCTGTATCTATAATTCTTGCTCCATCCACACTATAGAGGATCCCCTCCATGCTAAGTATCATGAAATCAAGGATGGAAGGATGCCTTTGCAATTTTTATGTAGGATGACATACTTGGAAGCCAAAGATCTATGTCAGAAAAGCCTAGGACCTCATAACCTTAAGATTTTACTCATTTGACCTTATTTTAACCTTCAAAATGTATTCTCCCTAATCTCCCATGCTAGAGAAGCTCCCTTAATGTGAGACTAGGGGACAAAGAACTTCAATGCCCTTGAATGACCTCCAAACATGATCAAAATCAACCATAAATTTGCAGAATCATGATATATAGCCCTAGGAGCCTAGGAATATAGTCAACATGCTTTCAAACCATCTTGAAATAATTTTAAAAATGTCCCTTAGATTATTCCATGGTAGGGACACTATTCTTAGTGTGGAAGAAGGTGGGAAGCCATTTCAACATGTTTTGACACCCAAAACTAACTCCAATGCCCTCAAAACAAAGCTAGAGAATGTACAACTTCTAGATCTAGGTTCTTGCTATCTACTTAACCATGTTTGATCTTGTTTTTGCTTGGATTTTCATTTTCTATGTTGATCCCCTTTCCTTCCATGCTAGCTAGTGTGGAAGTAGGAGGATAAGCTCTAGAAGAAACTTTTTAGTGTTTACTAACCTCCAAGTTGCTCAATTTTGATAGATCTAGCTCTGTGTTATCTTGGGAAGGATCTAGAACCCTAATTTTGGACCTCTGGATGCTCTAAAATCCACTTTCCTTAGTTCTCACACTAAGGGTGCTTTCTTCCACACTAGCCAGCATGGAAATAGGGAGGGCCTAGTGTGAAAGCCTCAAAACTATTGATTTCTAGGTTTAAACATCCTAGAAACAACCTTAATTAATGTCCAAACTTACCTAACATTCTTGTAGCTTTAAAACATGGCTCACTATGGTCTAAAATTAGCACACCTTAATCCTTTTTAACCTATATTAGCCAAGTTTGATCATATATTACCTGTTTTATTTGATTTGGCCTTATTAGTTGATATTTCAACTTGTTTTTAGCCTTGTGTTATATTTTTGACCCTGTTAAGCACTTTATGGCCTTTATATAGTCTTATATGTTCTTTATTAACCTTTTTAGCCTTTTATTGGTATTAAATAGTGGTGCTTGACCTTCCCTAACCATCGTTTAGCACCATGTAACCATGTCCCACTATGTCCTTAAACTAGCATTATGGCCTGCTATGGCCTTAAACCTGCATTATGATCCACTAATGCCTAAAACTAGCATCATGACTCACTAAGGCCTAAAACTAGTAAAATTATGATCCTTGTTGAGCATTTGTAACCTTATTTCTCACACTTCCCTTTGTTTGACCTTTATTTGTGTCTTTTTTCACTTCATTTACTTTTTTGTGCTATTTATAGCATAAATGATCCTCTTTGTGTAAGAATAGCATGTATTTGCATAATTTTATAGAATTTTAGCATTATTTGTTCACTTTTACCTAGGTGCCACTTAATGTGCTTATGGTTGACATGCTTGACCAAAGCATGAGTACTTAGGAGCAAATCAGTCTACCTTTATGCCTACATGGATCCCATGGTATTATAAAATAGCACGTTGACCTTGATTACCTAGATCTTGAGGCTAAGAGTCTACTTGATCACTTAGCCTAAATAGAGATACCTCTAGAATCCTTAAAAACCTACTCAAAACCCTTGACTTAGAGGCAGACAACATAACCAAAGATTCTCTAGTTGTGGTTCTTGTCATAACACATAGTGGTGAAGAGAAAATCCCTAAACTAAGTTTCTCACTGGAACCTCAATAGGCTCAAGACATCACGAAGGTCCTACAAGGCAACATTAAAGTCTTTTCCTAGTCATATGAAGATATTCCAAACCTATATCCATGTTTAGTCCAATGCAACATCATACTAGACCCTAGAATTATAGTAGTTAAGCCAAAAGTGCACAAGATTAGACTTGATTTGGCCTTGGCAATTTGTGATGAGATCTCAAAGCTCTACCAAGTAGGTTTCATCCAAGCTATAAACTACATAGAATGGATGCCCAACATAGTGGTAGTCCCTATGAAAAACTAAACTATTCATATTTTCATTGATTTCTAGGACCTAAACAAAGTGACTATTAAGGATGACTTCCCTTTGCCAAGTATTGATCTACTTATTAATACTACCATTGGACATGTCTTGTTGTCCTATATGAATGGGTTCTCAAGATATAACTAGATTAGGATCAACCTAGAACATCAACTTAGTATAAACTTCATAACCCCTTGGGCTGCCTTTTGCTATACCATGATTCCCTTTCCCCAGAAGAATGTAGGAGTAACCTATCAATCAGCCATGACCTATACCATCAGTCATTACATGTTAGGTTTGCGCAACAATTACATAGATGATATAACCATTAAGTCCAAAATGGCTAGTGATCATACTAATGACCTAGATCTTGTGCATAAATGATGCCTCAAGTATGAGCTTAGGCTGAATGCTAAGAAATGTGTCTTTGGTGTTAAGACTAATAAGATACTTGGTTTTGTAGTATCTAAAGCAAGGATACATGTTGATCTTAATAAGGTTAAGGCCATATCCAAATTAACAATTCCTACCAACCTTAAGGAGCTTTGGGGATTACAAGACAGATTACATTTTATTCATAGGTTTATCACTAGGCTTATGGATAAATTACAGCCCATGAAACACTTGGTTAAGAAAGGGGTTAAGTATGAGTGGATGGCTCAATGCCAAAAAGCCTTTAAAAACCTTATGCAGGAGCTAGTACAACTACTGACAATCTATCCTCTACAAGAGGGTAAAATATTTTACATCTACCTTACCATCTCTAACACATCCATTACCTTTCTATTCTATCAAAAATGTGAGGATGAAATAGAGATTCCAGTATACTACCTTAGCCATGCATTAGTCGCCTAGGAGATCCAATATATTGAAGTGGAAAAGTATTGTCTAGTGCTAGTCTTCTCATTGAAGAAGTGGAGACAGTACCTTTTTAGAAGCCAAGTCAATGTCATTTGCAAGGATAACATGCTTAGAGGCATAATAAACAACATTTATTAAAGTAGCCATATAGCCCAATGGAAAGCCATAACTATGGAGTTTAACCTTCATTACATCTTTCAATCCTTAATGAATGATTAAGGTATAGTTGTACAACTCACTACTTCACCCATTAATGACCAAGTAGCCATAGATCCTAATCTCCCTTATGAACATATCAAAAATGTTAGCCAAGTACTTGAGAATTATGAGGTAGTCATGCACTTGATAGAGTTTTATTTAACCATGGGGCTAATGCTGCTACCATCATAACATTCCCATCTAGTGAAATCCGAATCTTCACTTACCATTTTGAATTTACATGTACCAACAACATACTCAAGTATGAGGGTTTGATCAGAGAGATGATGGTAGGTTATGACCTAGGAATTATATGGTTAATGATCAAAGGTGATTTACAACATGTGGCTAACCAAGTAATTGAAGTCTATGTATGTAAAGCCAAACACTTACAACCTCATTGTAACCTAGGAAAGAAACTATTAGAACAATTTGTGATAACTAATATCTAACACATATCTTAAAAAAAGAACATCATAGTTGATGCCATAGCCATACCCATGGGTGGTGGCTCCTCATGTACTAGATCAGTTCTTATAAATTTCCTAGCTAGATGTAATAGAGGGAATAGAGAATAGAAAAAAGGATTGAAGAAATAGAGAGAAGATACTCTTAAGAGAACCACATCAAATTAGAATCTTTTATAAAATTATGAAGAAAGAGTGTTGATGCTTTGTGGTAATTAGCAACCAATAATATTTTATGATTGTGAATTTGTTGCACTACGAAGATAATAGAGTAGGATCATAAATTAGGTAATGTATCCTTTGTAAATTTCCTTATTTATCATAAATTTATTTAAGTTAAATTTTTTTTAATTGATTATAATCATCTTTGAACTTAATTTTAGAAATTAAGGTGAATATTATTGATTTTACTTATGGGTGATAGTCGTAAGTATGGTGTTCTTAATTGAATCTAGATCTAATCATTGGTTTTATGTCTTGATGATCTTTTGACTTTAAACCATTCCTCCATGGGATACAACTTGCAAGTCAGTCATAGATAAGGTGACAATTTCTATAATGAAAGAAATGTAGATAAAGATTAAAGGTATCTAGGATCGAATTTTGCCTAGCTCATCAATTTGGTGCTACTGCAAGGGAGGCTAACAAAGTTAATCATCATCAAGAGTTCTGTATGTTTTAATTTCATTTTATAATTTCATATTCCATGTACATTTTATTTTATTTTTCTTATTTTATTTTATTTTATGTTTCTTTCATTTATGTAATTTGAGAAATGATTTCTTTTACTTATTTTTTTACATTAAAGAAGATAAAAATAAGGAAAAATCATAGGAATTAGCTCCTCTTTTCATATGACTAGCTGAAACTACTAAAAGGTTTGCAATTAAAGCCATGATAGTAGGAGTTATTAAATTACTTTGTAAATTCTTAGGAATGGTAGCCCATGAATATGCCAACAAAGAATGTTCTTGTTAAATAAAACAAAAAAAAGAAACCAATGAAACCAACATGAATTCAACCTTCTAGAAGCACTCTTAGCCTTTACAAATGTACAAAAGCCACTCAAAAACAAGACCAAGATAAACCAATACAGTCAAGATCTAATTTTTCTTCCCCTTTGACAACACAAAATCCCATAGAAGAAACACAACATAATTTTTCCATATATGTTAATACTCTATTTGACATTCCAACTACAACCATGAGTTCAACTATGTGGGCAAAGTCTCAAAATATAAATACTACCCCAATATCAACTTTTGTGATCACAATTAGAGGTATTAGCCAACTAGTGATTACTTTGAGTTTACAAACTCCACCATTGATGAGACGCAACATGCATAGTGCTATGATATCACGTACGCGATATCGTGGCCGCTGCGATATC
>MNCI01017937.1:454233-477963 GCA_015680685.1 Gnetum montanum | reverse complement strand
CTAATAATCCCATACCTACCTGATATTATTGTAAGGAACTCGAGGATGAGTTTTCATTCAGTCATGGGGGTATGATGAGACGCGACATGCACAGTTCCTAGAGTCCTTACCATCCCAATCAAAATAAATGGCCAATTAATTAAAAATTACCTATTGGGTTTAGGAGCTAGCATTAATATCATGCCTCTTGAAATGGTTAGGTCACTTGATATACAAGATATAAAAGGAGTAAATATGAAAATATCATTGGTTGATGGTTTAAATGTAAAACCCATAGGAATAGTGGAGGACTTGATAAATGAGGTAGAAAAAGGAAAATACGTAGTTGACTTTGTTGTTTTGGAAGTAAATGATCTTGATTGTTTTCCTATTATATTAGGTAGACCTTGGTTAACAATAGCTGATGCGGTAATTAATTATAGATATGGACAACTTCAACTTTCCTTTGAAAATCTTACTTTTACACTAAATATATATCATAAAGTAAAAGAAGATCATTTAAATGTAGACTTAAAGGAAACAAGAATGCTCTACACTTTATCCAATTCAATAATGACACAAGATAGAGAAACCTTAGTGTTGAATAATTTTGAGGAAGAACCTTTAGATCCCTCAACTAAAGAACAACAAGATCTCCTTAACTAGATTTTGAATTTGGGTTCAAGGAATATTGGAGAAATAATTTAACCAGCAAATAAAGATTCCTTGGATCTTAGAGAACTACCTAGTACACTTAAGTATGTTTTCCTAGATCATAATAAATCATTAATAATAAATTTCCAACTTACTAATGAGCAAGAAAGAAAATTATTAGAAGTTCTATGTAGAAAATCTAAGGCATTTGCATGGAGTTTTGAGGACCTTTACCAAGGAATCTCACCCAAAATTTGGCAACATCATATTTATCTAGAGGACAATGTAAAACTAGTAAGAATTCCCCCAAGATGAATTAATCCAACCTTAAACAAATTATTAAGGATGAAATTTCAAAAATTTGGAAAGGAGTAATTTATCCAATAGTTGAAAGTGAATGGGTAAGCCCCATTACTGTAGTACCAAAAAAGGACGAAAAATGGAGAGTCCTTGTAGATTATAGAAGGTTAAACCAAAATACAAAGAAAGACCATTTTCCATTACCATACATAGATCAAATTATAGAAAAATTAGCAGGACATGAATATTATTGCTTTTTGGATGGATTTAGTGGTTACAATCAAGCAACCATTGCCCATAAAAGCCAACATAAAATAACCTTTACATGTTCTTATGGAACTTTTGCTTATAAATGTATACTTTTTGTCCTTTGTAATGCACCAACTACTTTCCAAAGAGCCATGATCTCAATATTTTCTAATATGTTAGAAGATTATGTTAAAATTTTTATGGATAAATTTTTAGTCTATGAGAATACTTATGAAGAAAATTTACAACATATTGAACATCTCTTAGATAGATATATTGATAAAATTTTAAAATTAAGTTGCAAAAAGAGTCACTAGATGGTTACGAGTGGCATAGTATTAGGAAATGCTATTTCTAAAAATGGGATAAGGATGTATGATGAGAAAATAAGAGTCATATCTACACTTCTATCTTCAAATAATTTAAAGACTCTTCGATCTTTTCTAGTACATGCTGGATATTATAGAAGGTTTATCAAAGATTTTTCAAAAATTGCTAAACCATCATACATGCTCTTAAGAAACAATGTTTCATTTTTTTGGACTAAGTACTATCAAGAAGCATTCTTGGAATTGAGAAAATAAGTTACCATAACCCCTATATTAAATGCAACTAATTAGGATTATCCATTTGATCTAATGTGTGATGCTAGTGACATAGTAGTAGGGGTAGTTTTAGGATAATACATTGATCATAAATGACAAGTGACTAATTAGGTGCCCAAAAGTTTACAACAAGCCCAAGTTAACTATATAAATATAGAAAAAGAATTATTAGTTGTTGTATATGCTCTAGATAAATTTAGACATTATTTAATAGGATATAAAACTAGAGTATATATTGATCATTTAGCCATTAAATTATTAGCTACCAATAAAAAATAAAAAATGCAAGAATAATGAGATAATATTTCAAGGCTAGAAATGCGTAATGAGAATTGAACATAAGGAGTCTTTCATGATAAATTTCCTAATGAATAAATTTTTTCTACAAGAAAGGATCCTTGGTTTGTTGATATAGCCAACTATCTAGCCACTATGAAAACCCCTATCAATTGGAATAAGAAAGAAAAGAAATCTTTCTTATATACCATATCTAGGTACATCTCGAGTAGTCCATATCTCTATTGAATCTGTAAAGATAACATAGTAAGGAGATGTATGGCTGAGAATGAATAATAAGAAATTATACAAATGTGCCATGATAATTGAGGGGGTGGCCATCTTGATAGCAAACGTACTGCTATCGAAATCTTTAAAGTTGATTTTATTGGCCCTCAATTTTTAAAGATGCACATAAGTATGTGCAAGAATGTGATAAATGTGAACAAATTGGAGCCATAAAAAAAGATATGAAATTCCCTTAAAAGAAATTTTAATAACATAACCATTTGGTGTGTGGGGTATATACTTTTTATGACCATTTCCACCATCTAATGCATGTCAATACATTTTGCAAATGGGTAAAAGCAAAAGCCACCCCCAACAAATGATGTTAAGGTTGTTGTAGCATTCGTTAGAAAAAATATTTTAACATGTTTTGGAACTCCACAAGTGATCATTAGTGATTGAGAAATCCATTTTGTTAATAAAATAATTAAAAAATTCCTTAAGTCTTGTGGTATCCAATATAAAATAGTGACTTCCTATCATCCTCAAAAAAATGGCCTAGTAGAGAATGCTAATAGAATTATCTTGAATATATTAATAAAAACTATATGTAATAAAGGAAAGGATCGGCTTAAAAAATTTCAAGATGCACTTTGGGTTTATCAGATTACCTATAAACTAGATTTAGGATATTCATCTTATTAATTGATTTTTGTTAAGTTATGTCTATTACCTGTTGAACTTAAATATTAATATTTACAATTAGCCCAACAACACAACTTTGATGAAGACATGAACTAGGCCACTAGAATCAACCAACTTCATGAACTTGATGAAATGCAGCTACATGTTCTTGACAACAAAAATGTAAAGAAATAAATAAAGACATTACATGATAAGAATATCTTTAAAAAACACTTTTTCATAGGTGATAAAGTTCTTTTCTACAATATGAAATTACATAAATTTCTAGGGAAGTTAACAACTAGGTTGCAAGGCCCTTATTTAGTTATCCAACCCCTTGATAATGGAAGCATTTTCATATCACCTAATGATGATCCCTCAACTACATTCTTAGTCAATGGATGAAGACTTAAGTTATATCATCAACATCACATTGAGGAATCTAGAGAAGATGAACTTGTAGAGCTAAATGATCCAACTTATCTCATAATTAATGAATTACATAACAACAATCTATTAGAAGTCTTAGCTCTTAAAAATAACCTTCAACAAGAATCTTATATCATAGAATAAACTATAAAATTAGTATTTATAGTCTATAAATTTTACCTTAAAAAATTTATAGGGAAATAGAAAATTCTATTGTTAGTTGAAACTATAAAGAATTTGGTAGCATCATGTCTAGAATGCAAGGAAGAAAGAAAACTTTACCTACCTTGAGATAAGTAGGTTTAAACCTGAAATCAAACTAAGGGGAGCTTTAGATTAATAAGTGTCTTAAACATAATAAAATTTAACTTTTTTTAACAATATTTTTTAAGTACAAGTTTCATAAGTCAACGTGGCTAAATAGCTTAGTTTAGGGTAATGTTTGTTAATGTCTAGTTTCTATTAAATACTTGATTGGATGAGTTACTAAGGTGGAAAGGGTGTGTTTTATTGGACCTAGTTTCTCCAATAGCAAAAGGCATCTATTGATATCAAGCCATGTGAAAAACCCTTACAAAATTAAATTAGCTCCCATAAGAACCTCATGGTTGAAGCTAGTTAGATATTAAATTTCTTGCAAAAGAAAAAAGAGAAATAAAAAGAAAGAAAAAGAGAAAATAAAAAGAAAGAAAAGAGAAGAGAAAAGAAAAAAATTAAGAAAAAACAAGAAATAAAAAAAATTACCCCACAAGAACCTTCAATCATGAGCTAAATCCCACTTCCACAAGAACCTTACAATTGGGAAGATGCCTCAAGCTCACAATTTTAAGTATCCTACAAGAACCCCTTTCTATAAGTAAAGTGTTTAAATGATAATTAACAATTACCAATCAAATCGAGATGCCACTACCTTAGAAGTAGTGTATAACACTAGCAGTGAGCGAGTGACTTCTCCATAGTTGATATCTTAAGGAGCACCTTCACTTTTAATCATTTCTCTTACTCTGTTATTTAGTTATTTTACTTTTATTTCTTTGTACTTATTAGATTATTGTTCCTTTTTATTTTTTTCCCTAATTTTTACAATTTTCTATTTCTATTTTTCATTTTTGTTGGGTTATCTTCCTATTTTCTCTTGCATGCTCATCTCTCTAACTAGTAGTACTTTTGTGTATGGGTTTTCTTTATGTTTTGCATCATTTATTCTATAGTTGTCAATGATCAAGATCCCTACTATGGTAGCCAATGATGGATACTAACATTCATTCACCCATTGCCTTTGGTTTCCTCTTAGTCTTGATATATAAAACTAAGGGTAACTTTTGCTTTTGGTATATCCTTTGAGCATATCTCTTTTTAATAATTTATATTTGCTAATTAACTTACATATGTTAGATACCTTAGTTTAATTAGGGGGATGGGATAACTAATTAATAAAGAATATGATTGTAGAATATAACCAACTTGGAAGCTAAGCCAAGGTCAAGTTAAGGAATGAGTTAGATGTAAGTAATGCATCTTGGATCCTTGAATCATAAGAAAGGTTTAAACCTTGACTTTATAAGAAATTCTTGCACCTAACAAAGTATACCTTATGAGGTGAAGTTAAGTCTAATTAATCCTAGGTAGGACCTTCCTAACCAAGCTATATGTGGACTCATATCCAGGAATAAAAATTTATCATCAAAAAAGTATAGGTATAATTAGTAAATAAATATTTGGACATTCAGGCAATAGAAAATTTTTTTTTTAATCCTTTTCTTATTAAATGTCTACATGTTTCCAATATTTTAAATTTTGAATGCCTAGAAAATATATATATCTTGAAATAATTCTATTTTTTTTATACATCTATTAATGCTTTATTTTATTTTATTTTCACCTTTATGGCCAAGCATTGGCCAAACGCTAGTTGGGGGCTGTGTTAAATCTCAAAATTAGTAGTTTTTAAATCTTAATTACATATTTTTAATTATTTAATTTGTGTTTATTTTAGTTACTTAAATTTATTTTATTTTATTATAGTGATGATTATTATATTATTATTAGTTTATTAGTTTTTATCTGCTAAAGACTCAAAGTAGATGGATAAGTTTTATTGTTGGGTAGTCATGTGGTAGCAGTTGAAGAATCCATTTCCTTGATCTATACTAAAGTTATTTTTTTTTTGATTTTTAGTTTTCCTTTTATAGAAATAATATGAATGCACATTGAGGATTTATGGTGATAATGGGGTTGCAACTTCGATGTTGGCACTGCAATGTGGACATGTTGGTCCATCAATCATGTTATTTGATCATACAACTATAGCTATTTCCTACATGTTACCTTGATGGAGATTGTTGTTTTTCTATAGTAGATGTTACATGGGTAATGAGGTGTGGTTCCCAAACATTTTTATGACTACACTTCTTATAGCCATTACTTGCATCTGGGTGGTGGGAGCTTCATGTTTCTTTTTCATGTGATCGGTGGATGTTATAGTGAATGTTACTTGCATGGGTGTTGGTAGTGGACATTATAGTAGACATTATTTTCACAGCCATTATGCACAAGGGGTGGCTCCTGATGTGCCAAAGTGATCTTTATAAATTCCTTGGCCAAATGAAATAGAGGGGATAGAGAATAGAAAAAAGAATTGAAGAAATAGAGAGAGATACTATTGAGAGTACCACACCATATTAAAATTTCTTTGTGCACAAACTTGTGAAGGAGGAGTGTTAATGCTTTGTGAAAATTAATAGCCAACAATGTTTTAAGATTGTGAAATTGTTGCACTGTGGAGACAATAGAGCAGGGTCACAAATTAGATGATGTCTCCTTTGTAATCTTCCTTATTTCTCATAAATTTATTTAAATTCAATTTGGTTTAACTGATTGTATTCATCTTTTAACTTAATGTTAGAAGTTAAGATGAATATTATTGATTTTACTTATGGGTAATAGCTATAAGTATGATGTTCTCAATTGAATCTAGATCTAATTGTTGATTTTAGGTCTTGATGATCTTTTCACTTTAAATTGTACCTTCATGGGATACGACTTGTGGGTTAGTCATAGACGAGGTGAAAATTTCTACAATGAAAGAAATGAATGTAAAGATTAAAAGTATCTAGCACCAAATTTTTCCTAGCTTGTTAATTATCCACCTTAACCATGGACTGTGCTATTCCCATCATGTAGAACATTGAGGATACCTTTGTGGCCATCATTCATACTACCCCTACTAGGGAGTGGTATGACAATATCAAATTTTACCTTATGCATGATGAATCCTCACAAGGCTTGACTTGACTACTACTCAAAAAGACATTGTACATAAATCCTCAAAGTAGTATGTCATCATAGGTGATAATAGATTATGTTGACAATTCTATGATGACATATTACTAAATTTCTTGGGTAAAAATTGAAGCTAGAAAAGTCCTAGAGGTGGATCATGAGGATTTTTGTGGAGGACATATAGCACCTAGAGATATGATCACTAAGATTAGATAGTTAGGCTACTACTAGCCTCATATGAAAAGTGACTACATGTAGAAGGTTAAATGATGTGACACATTCGAATGGCATAGTAAATTGATCCACATATCATCAATTGAGTTGCATACAACATAGATGACTTGGTCATTTCATTCCCCAGCCACTAGGTGTCTATTGGTGTTACAGTGGCTAGATGGCCAAATTGTTGATCACACTTGATTGTTAGATGTATGGTGGATCAAGGTATGAGAGGTGTTAATGTTATGGATGTTTGACCCATGATTTCATCCTTGATCATGATATGGTGTGCATGGATTTTTGGTCTCACAACACTTGTAGATTTAATGCTTAGGTTTGCAATTGGAGTAATGATGGATGGTGGCCTTTATGTAGGATCAAAGGATGATGGTGGTGAAAAGGAAGGTATTACACTAGATTGGCATTATGCTAGCTTGGATGATGTGGTAGGTCCATGGGTGGTTTGCTTTAACTTACAACCTTTCCTCTAGAAGGGACGTTTCCAACGTTGTGGTTGAGACCCACTAGTATCAATATGTATATGCACATTCATAGCACAAGTGAAATTCATTTGTTGATATTATGGTGTTGAACCTTCCTATGTCCTTTATGGTGGCATGTAGTGAGGTGGAGGATGAGAATATTGAAGGTAGGATGGATGGTAAGAGGTGCAAGGTGGTGATCCCTCCAAAGATGTCATGGGTTGATGGTACTCGGTAGAGTGATAGTGAAGATTTGAAGTAGAGGATGTAGAACTAGTTAGAGAAATAGAATATTGAACATAATATCCATGAAGTTTTGGTAGATAGGAAGGATAGGGCTAATTTGGTGGTGGCATCCCCCATGACTATGGTTTTTTCCACTATGGTTGATGATAGTGTTGAGGCTAGTAATAAGTCCCCCTAGGATGGTACGGTTGGTTGTGGGGTTGTCTATAATTACCTTGTGGAAGAGAAAATCTCTTGGGAATATGCTTTTGTAAAAACTTTGGATTAAAGACACCAATACTCATGTAGATGTAACAAGACCAAGTAATGGCCCTTCTAATGGTCATATATGTAGATGTCACATCTATTATCTTTTTCTATGGTCGAGTCTATAGCCTCACTTTCTTTGGCCCTTTTTCTTGTTTTCAAAAAAGTGTTTCTAGCTATTTCTTGGTTCCATATCTTTGGTTTATTATGATTTCCTAGCTTGTTTTGCATGATCCTCTCCTTGACCATCTCAACAAGAGTTACAATGTTTTTATATATCCATTTTAACATCCTATTAAACTTTGATTCAAGTTCATCAATAGACTTCTATATTGACAAGGTTTGTTGTGGAATCACCTTATTGAGAGCCGTTTATTTCTCCTTACCATAGATATGGAGCTCCTGATGTTGAAGATTTGTGTCCTAGTGATATTTCTTGACATTTTCCCATTTGCATAGCTCTCCTTCTTATTTTTCCATATGTTCAATTAGTTATTAGATCTAATGAACTTATAGCTCATATAATTAACCTAGGGCATACATCCCAAGGATCTCCCTCATTTCATTATGAGGCCCATCTATGATGTGGAATAGTTTCCTTTCCTCAAAGGAATCATGACCTAGGAATCTATTCAGTAGGAAATAATATCTATTTAAGGCCATGTCCAAGGGTTCATGTTGTCCTTGCTTCTATTCTTGGATCTCTCTCATTATGTTGGACACCCTCACATAGGTTTGGTATTTTTTTATTGAAGAGCTCCAACATTGTGGACCATCGTTGGATTAAATTAGGTTTTAATGATTCATACCACACTTTGGCTCTATCAATCAGTATCCTAGGAAAGAGCGTAAGCTTTTGCCACATAATCTCAATGTTGTAGAAAATACAGGCATCATGGAAGGCTTGTAAATGATGTTGTGGATCTAAATCATAGCCTCCTACAAATTTAGGAATATTATTCATATCAATCTTGGGTAAAAAAATCTCTTTGCAATGCCTATGAGATATCTTAACTACCTCTGTGATCTACATAAGGCTCCAAATGGCCAAAAACAGTTTATCATCATCGAATAGGTTGTGATGAAAATTTCTATTTGGTTGATTATGATGATTTTGTCTATGTTCATGTTGATGACTATGAGTGTTCCTATAGGTTTCATTTTTGTTTCTATTCTAACCCTTTAGCGGAGCTTTATCTTCATACCTATGTTCATCTTCATTAGAACTATATGTTGAAAAGAAATAGGAAGATGAGAAACTGGAAGGATTTCCATTACTTCTATGATGTTCCTTGGGGTCCCTTAATTTATTTTTTCTTGGTTTCAAGGAGGTCTTAGGCCTTGAGGCATCCCCTAGTTCAAGACCTATGTCATCTCCTCCAAGATTGTTTGCCTTAAGTGAATGTAGTCATTGAGTGTTGTTAGGATGGTGATGAATATAAGAAACTCCTACATAAGGTTGGTCACTCCAAGTTTCCTCACTATATATCTCATTAGTTCTCCAATGAATGTTTCTATTATACAACACATTATCACTCCCTTGTGATAGAGACATTTTTTTTTCTTATGGTTTGTGTTATTTAACATTTCTAAAGGATATATCATTAATAACTTTACAAAAATTATGTATGATGTAACTAATCTAGGTAACTAGCACCATTTCTTGGCAACAATGCCAATGATGAGTAGCGAGATACCCCTAAATCCAACAATACGAATCATAAGTGTTCATGCATGATCTAGTCAAATTTTTTGGATGGAACTAGTTGTGGCATCTAGATCATTATGTTTTTATTGTAGTTCACTATCTTTCCACTTCAACCAGGGGTATCTTTGTCACATATGGTTTAGTCCAAAGTGAGGCATACGATGTTGTCTAATTCTATGTTGTCCTTACTGAGCATAAAGAGATAAATTAATTAAGCTAATGAACAATGGAAAATAGAATCTAAAATAGCCTACGTGCAATGAGTATCCATATCCAATCATCTGTATATGTTTTGGACTTCATATAACTACCACTGAAATTGCCAAGCATATGTCACTGGGTGTGCCAAATGATACACTACTGGATTACCAAGTACTTACCTTTAAGTACTCATGATTAAGTCATACTCATTCTACTTAATAATAGGAATAGTAAATAGTAATTAATGGAAACATTAACTAAAGAAAAGAGTAAATAATTAAACAATTAAATAGTTAAAGAAATAATAAATCTAAGTCAATGTGGAAATGATGGAAGTAATCTCAATCTTTATTTTTAGTCATGTAATATGTCCAAGTATGTCACACTTGAACAAAGATGTCATACAATTACAAACATCACACTGTGTGCATGCATTGGGAATCATAGAAATCTAAGAAAGATTATCAAAAATTGAGAATTAAAAACTAAAAATTTCTATATCTCAACCATGCACCCAAGTGTTGTATTTATAGGCTAGCACAGAAGAGACAATGATGGATATCTGACATAGTTTCTTGGGACCTAATATTGCATGTATGATATCAAGGGTAACCAATTTATAACTCATCAATATCAAATGAGAAGGTCATTCACAAGATCTCAAGAAAACATGCAAGAATTCAAAGAACATGGATAGGGATCAAATAACTCACCCTAAAGCTGTCATCATTTGAAGCATGTAAAAGTATAAGGTTATGAATAAGAAATATAGAATTCATCATATAAAGCAAGATGAAGAAAGACATCTCCAAGAAATAGTAGACTTCATGGTAGAATTAAAGGATGCATAGGCAAAGATGTCTCCAAGAAATTGTAGATGTTTTTCCCTAGACAAATACATCTTTCCATAATAAATACTAGTTTTAAAAAGACATCTTTCCTAGACAAATATGTCTTTCTAGAATAGAGGCTAGATGCAGAAAGGTGTCTTAGACATGAAGAAGACATCTTCCATGATTGTTAGCTAGCCATTGCACATGTTTCAAGATGGATTTGGAAACATAGTAACTATAAGAAAACATCATTCTCATTGGTAAAAGTACAAGCTCCTTTACAATCATTATGTAATCGGTTTTCAATCATTGTAATCATTGTTTCTTCTCATTATATTATCTTTTATTCATTTTAATGTGTGTTGTACCTCAAAGTGCAAGGATCAGCAAACTAAGTTGCACTCATCCCTTGCAATTGTTGTTCTCCCTTGGTGCCCTAAGGGATTGATGTGCTTCTTATGGGAAGGCATCTTAATTGAGCTTGTTAGGATCCTACAGGAATAACTATCTATGTAGCACCAAAACACTTTGGAGTAGAGATCAAGATTATAAAGGTTGTGGAAGCCTAGAAACCATATTATAAGCTTGTTAGGACCTTTCAAGGTTGAGTGGTTCTTGTAATGTCATAACAGTCTAGAGTGGATCTTAGATGTTGTATAAGGTGTGGTACCCTTCAAACCACATTTAAGAGCAACAAAGTCCGTAGGTATGCTTGTGATCTACCCTATGAGTGTGGACTACCAAAGTTGGGGAACTATGTTAAAAAAAAATTTTGTGCTTTATCAAAAGAATTGTAATTTTGGGAACTTATTTATCCCACCTTTTAAGTTCAATGATCCACACATTCTTCCACTTTCTTTTATTAGGATGATAAAAAGCTAGTTAAGAGCCATGTTCAGACATGAATTAATGCCTCTTTTTACTTCAGTTTTTCAAATGTTATTGTTAGGATAGGAAGATATGCTCTTATGTGACACATAGCCACTTGCAGCTCATAGTCATAGGGTAGGAATTAAGCCTTCAATAATGAGAATGATCCTTGAACTCTAGAATGAAGAGAACCCATCCTACAATAGCTGAAAGAGAATTTTAGAATGAAGAAAGGAGATGAAATAAGTGATGTTAGTTGCAAATAGGGATGGGGTAGCACATAGAAGTTAAATTCAAGTTTGGTGATGAACTATTAGCTCATGTGACTCACATTACCTCATACCTCATAGAATCTTCACTAGTTGTGGCTCACAAATAGTAGTAATTTATTTTTGAATACAGATTGGGAATTCATTAATGCAAGTTCCTAAAAATCACACCTCTTTCAAAACCCATGGTATCCATCTAAGAATAACTGATTGCTTGATTATTATAATTTAATTATTTGACCATTAAAAATGGCTCATGGGGATTGTTGGTTACAATCACTAGCAATGATCAGCTGGCTTCATAATTTTTCCTTGAGTTGTGAGATGTGACCTTGTATGCCTCACATCCATGTCATAGCCATTAGCTAGATATTATTCTATTCATCAGCTTAAATTATTTTAGGGTTGAATCAAAGTGGGATTATAAACTAATCACTAGAAGAAGAAGAAAAAGAAAAATGGAAGAATAACAAGAAGAGTGATAGAAGAGTTTCTAAAAGAGATATCAAATTTTAGAGTGAACTGAATTTATTCTATTGAATTTTATTGATTAGTATGAGAGATTCTTGAATAATAACATAGTTTCTCTTTCTTACTTACAAGTGAATTCATGTTGAGCATTCTTCACCATAATTCTAGAAATTAACACCGCATAACCTATAGTTCTCTATTTGATTAACTTTCACAATTCTACAATGCTTGAACAGAAGAAATAATCAAATAGACTTTAGAATATTAGCCACTTCGGGGCCATTAGTACCTATCAAGATTAAGGATATTATACTATCCATTTTGTTTACCCAAATATTTGAAGAGATTTTGAACTTAAAATAGTCCTCTACAAGTTCTTCCTTCAAATGACTAAGAGAAAAGCATATCATAATGCATCTAGTTATAATCCCACATCCCAATGTTATGCATATGATACTAGTAAATGAAACATCACAACATTGATACTAGTAATTAATTCATTAAGGTCTCAAGAATACTTATCTTTCTCCAAGACATAGTGCTCATAGAATTTAATTGAAGTGCTCATTATCTTAACATCTCTATACTTATGCTACCAACAAGGTTGAGATAATAGCTTAGAAACAAAAGAGTTAGCAAGGATCACATGCAACACACAAGACATAAAGCACATCTACCAACCATAATCAAAATGAGATATATATGATAAACTCTTAATGCAACAAAAATCAAGATCTCAAGCACATGCATAGATATCAATTGTGAAAGACCACATAAAATCTACTTAGATACTATCACATAAAACAAGCATCAGACATACCAATAATGATAAACTAGAATAATTTCAAAATTCTAAAGATCCACAATTAATAAGGGTAGTCATCCACTAATATTTGTGCCTATTAAGATCTGAGGTCTAATCAAGTCACAAGAGGGCATTAATAAATAATTCACAATCTCATCATGCAATAATAAGAAGAAGATTGAGAAATATTGTAATAGGTAGAAGAGGTCTGAAGACATGCACATCCAATTCTTCAACTAAGGAGGATGTGAACTCCAAAGAAAAAAATCAACAAGAATGGAAAGGTATTAAAATAGAATAAAATTAAGAATATTTTACCTTAGTAAGGTCTCAAAAATATCAGCCCAAATAAAATCCCTAAAGGTAGATATTGTAATCGAAAGAAATGATGTCATAATTTCCAAAGACAATCACATACTTATCTTAAGAAAGAACATAAGATCAAATGATTCACAATAAGAATAATCCTATTTGAGATAAAAGAAGGCATAAAAAGTAAAGATCACATCAATACTTATTTATTAAGAAGAACAAAAGACCTTCATTTGTATCCTCAACAACCAATCATATAAAGAAACTAATGCATTATAACAAGCCATAAATGAGCCATGATAAACATGATGCCAAGTGATAGCAAGCAAAAGATGAAGCAAGAATGACACACATGAGAGACTTAAAATTCAATAGAAATAATGACATGAAAAAAAATCAAATAAACATATAAGTAAAAATACAAATCTATGTTTACAAGAAATGGTCTTTGTCCACTTAGACAAAGGGTCCTGAAGAGCACATGTCTAAAAGCCTTCCATCAAAAGGTACTAGGTAAAATTCATGGTTAGAAAGTAAAATTCACATTTCACGTATCCATAGATAAGTGCAAGTGCAAGTATATCATACCTTGCACATTTCAAATATTGTTATTTCAACACATGTTATGTGTGTGAAGACAAGGTCCAGTTCATCCTATATTAATCATTGAAAACCATGGATGAAAAGCTCCTTGATTAACATTCAATGTGTTTCCAATAGAACATCCACTAGCAACATTAACATAGAACCTTAACTTGTTCAATCACCAATGAAAGTATAGTGGAGGAAAGCACAATAAGTACAACCATGTCTATCCACAAACACATCAAAATATCAACGATTGTAATCATTAAAGAAATGGTTTCTCATAAGTAATCTTAGAGGCATCTTATCATAAGGGCAACCTAATGGAAGATATTAGAGGTAAAATTTCTATGATCTAATATAAAATATGATTTCCAACCAAAAGGACTAGAGATAAGAAATCTCTAAGAGAGAACATAAACCCATAATAAATTGGAAGAATGATGTACTAATCTTAGCATATCAAATAATGTTCTAGTATAATCTATAATAATGTTGTCCCAATGTTTTCTAGCACTCCAAGGAATTCCCTTAGATTTAATTGATCTAGGGTAAAAGACATGAAGAATTTACCTCTAATAAGTTAATGAATACACTTCACATATCTGGGAATAAGCATGCTATACATCCAAATCTATTAAGTTGAATATATGCCTTTAGAATAACATCTACAACTCCAAAGAAGGACAAACAAACAACCATGTAGACATCATTGGTAGAAGGACAATGATGTTTCTACTGTGGGTGCCTCATTCTCAGACTCCTCATGGTTTAATATAAGGTTTAGCATATTTCTATACTTTCATTTTCTAATCTTACTTAGCTACCTATATGGTACCATCAAAGAATTAAGTCATATGCAATCCTATAAGTGTGAGGGTTTGATGAGAAGAATAAAGAGGAGGTAAGAAAGGTAGAGTTCCATTGTTCCTTGCAACCACTAAGGTGGAGTGGTTTTTCAATCCTTGAGTATCATGGATGAACACCTTAGAGTATTTCATCATCCAAAAACTATGGAAACCACTAATCTTAAAACCCCTCTCATAGAAATGTGCTTCTTATATTTCTTTATTTTTATGTATTTTTTAAAACCTCTTTTGATTTCCCTAAAAATAAGAAGAAAATAATATACAACCTCATGAAAGAATAAAAATATGATCCCTTATTAATAAAAGAAATTACATTAAAATTTATTAAAGAAATAGTGTGAGAAGGTCAGCATTAAAGATGTCCCTTGGACTATCCTTAAAATGTAGTAGGCAATGAATATGATTATGTAAAACTAGATAGTTTTTAAGAAGTGCTTCATCTTAAATAAAACATATGATATTCCATAGCATGAAAACTACTTCACCACTCATATTCATGACTTCTACTATTATTATTGATGAGCCATGATATCACGTATGTGATATCCAGTCCACCCCCACAATATCGCGTATGTGATATTGAGTTCACCACCATGATATCGTGGCCCACTGCAACATCTATAAATAAGAGGCGGCTTTTCCTGTTTTAGGCACTTAGACTTAGACCCTTAGCCAAACTATAGCAATTTTACCATTCCAAAGTTAGAATAATTTCCATGTGCCCACAGTAGGAGTCTTAAAGTGAATGGATATTTTTTCGAGAAAATTGTACCTGAGCACACATTTGTGTACCGCAATAAAGACAAAATTTCTGATAAACCTTGCAGCATATGGACTAAGCTAAATAGCAATTAATTACTGTTAAATGTTTAAATTCTTTCCTAGATAATTAATCTCTCTCAACTCTTGACTCCCCTAGTTAAGTGCATTCAGTATGACCGCTTCGAGCATGTGTGTAATGCTTGGTCACCCAATAACGAGTAGCATTTCATAATCCCAGCACCGTTGCACTAGTTCAGGGTGTGTGCAGCAAGTGGGAATGGATACTGGTGCTAGGAAAATTAGAATTTAGTTAGTGAATAGTTAATGAAAGTTAGTCATTTAGTTCTCTTCACCTTTCCCTATTAGCGTAAAGACATTAAAAAGATAAAAGATATAAAAATCATATACCTCAAGCTTACTTAACCATACAGCCATGAAAATATAAGTAAGTTTGGGAAGACAGTAATTGATTAACCTTAAGTGTTCCATTAGGGTGCGTAAGCACTTAGTCCTTGGAGTTTAACCGGATTGCATGTGAGACACTTGTATTTTTATGGTTGAGTGTTGGGGTACCTTGCCACTCATCATTGGTGTCATTGCCAAGGACTTAGTTGTTTGTGTGCTACGTAGAACATAGGAGATCATTCATATCATTGGGAAACTAGAATGAACCCTTAGGGTTGATCCGAAGAAAAATAAGACAATAGTAAATAGCACACCGAAAAAGACAAAAATGTCTTCTTCTTCACACAAAAGCACTTCACTGCCTAGGACCAACACAAGAGATAGTCGGAGGCACACCACATGTAACCAAGATCTGCCAATCCCTCAACAATTCTGTGTGGTATATATTCATCACGATGAATATGTACCCAACTTTACCTTTATTATCCATCAAGACGAATAACTGCGTTGGAGATACTTGGAAGGTAACATTGTGTTACGTCCAGATCGATTAGTTTCCAACATGCTCCTTCGTGCTCTTTCATGAATAGGCATGTCATCCTTGTATGTAGAGTACGTTGCATGCGATCATGACACAAGGGATTACCATCCCATAGAAGTGCAACGTCAAAGGGACTTGAAGCAGGAGAGATATCATACATCTTTGAAGGGTAAGTGGCCCCATAATGCTCCACATGTCTTGAGAGAAATTGAGGGTGGTGAACCTATTTCAGTAGGATCCCCACCAAATGATGTTCCCCCTCCTAACGATGGTTAAGAGGTGGTGTATCAGAACTTGCACTCCATAGTTCACAACCCTGGTTCTAATCCCCATGAACACCAAGTGTTCAACGAGGGAACACAAACACATGATAAGGATGGATGTTTTGATCGTAATCATGATTGGGGCCAAGACCACCGAAGAGAAGGTAGGAAACATCATCATCATGATGGTTCTCCTTCTTCTTCCCCTTCATCATCACATTCACCCTCTCCTTTTGTATCCAGATGTAGCCATAAGGAAACTAACCATGAGGATAAAGGTAAACAAAGTTAGAAACCTCAATGAGAGAGTCAAGAACGAGGATGAGGGAGCTCTAGATAATCAAGGCATGGAAGAAGGGAGAGTAGGGAACCGTGTAGACACCATAGAAACTATGAACGAGATGATCATGAAGAACCCCTATTCGCAACTAGAAGCATGTTAGACATAATGGAGGCCATAAGAGTTCCCACAAGGCACTAAAAAGATAGTAGGATCAAAAGGTTGAACATGAATAATATCCCACGATTTGAGGTGGGATACAACGCTGATCCTCAAAACCACTTACAAGCATTTCATGATGCATGTGCCTTGCAAAACATCAAGAAAAAATTATAAAAAATTAAAGTTGTTCCCAAGGACACTAGTAAAAGAAGCGAAAATTTGGTACTAGTCCTTAGAACTGGAATCCATTCAGAGGTGGAGTACGATGCTAAAGTTGTTTAATGATAAGTATCAAATGTATTCCTGGGTGTCCAACCTATGTAAGCAAATCCAAGGATGAAATCAAGGAAATCACGAACCCTTGGATGCTACCATGGGCCATTACTACACATTGTTACATCATTTCCCAGGCCATGGTTATGTGCAGCAGGATCAACTATGCCACCTTGTAGATGGACTTCGGCATGAAACAAGAAGAACCCTTGGAAAGTATGCCCAAGGGATATTATTAGAGCTTAGGTTCCATCAGGTCCATAGATTGCTAGATCAAGTAGCCAAGGAAGAAGGGGAGCTATGTATGAGAGAAAGTGTAAAAAAGTACAACCGAGATCCTTCCCTCTGAAAAAGGGAAGTGAGATTTTGTGAGGAGGAGGAAGAGTCACCACTTGAAGAGATGGTGAATAGGAAAACCTTACCGCTCCAAAAATTAACAATAGAAGTGTCAGCAAGGGTATACCAAATGTGGGACTCCCTAGATAGTAGATTTAAAACTATCCTTAAAATCATTGAGGAGTCTAGGGAGCAAGGTAGTGACTATGACAAAAAGAAAAAGAGAGAATTGGTCAATGCACATAACAAAGGTAAGGGTAAAATGGCCATCACTGAATAGGTTGTGGATTCTGATACAGACAATGATGGTGGATGTGAGATATGCTAATATGACCATCCTAAGGGATGTTGCCCAGTAATCTCACATCTACAAGAGTCTAGGGTGTATGCACTCAACCCACGACTTAACAAACAGCAAGCACCCTGAAGGTTACCTTATCCCCAAGGTAACCCAAGGTAGTTCCACCAACCTTGAACATATTATCCAAGTGGAACTCCACCACAACCTATTAAGAAAAACCAACAGTGGCAATACCCAGAATCATGGGGGATGCCACCACCAAGGCAACAATACCCTTATCAGCAACTAGATCCATATCGCTATTACATGCACTAGCCAATCTCTCCACATGACTCTGTTGGTCATGTGACACCACAACATCACTACCAAGCTCAGGAATATTATAGGACTCCTCATAGGGAACATAACCCACAAACATACCATCCTTCAAATCCATCCAAAACTCTAACACCAATTGGTCCATTACCACATGCTCCAGCAATGCAAGGGGAACTCCCCACTGGACTGTAGCAACGTAATGTCACGAGGGCTATGAATCCTCAACCTACAATTGGTTCTGACAACCTTATGAGGAAAAGATATTTCTTCAGAACCAATAATCCAATCAAGCCCTCACCATCACAAGCAGTTGAACATCTGAACACCTTCCTATCAAGTAAGGCTTTGGGACCTCCTTCAAGCTAGAAATCAATCTTAATGCACATGGTTATGTTAACACATGTTGTTACTAACTAGATTAAAGTGGGCCACCTTCCCAGGAAGTTATCTAATCCTGGAAGTCCTCTAATCTATCTCCAAGTCACTGGGAATGAACCATGTAAAGCTCTTATGGACTCAGGTTCTAGAATCAACTTAATATCACAAGAGATGTACAAAGCCTGGAACCTACCTCCATTAAGGAAGAGTAATATTCAACTAGAGTTGGCTGACTAGTCCATCACTCTCCCCTTGGAACTAGTGGAGGAGATTGTTACCACTATGTGTGGGTGGTCATATCCAATTGATTTCCTAGTGATACAAGGGAACAACAGTAAAGGGGACTTCCCAATAATAATGGGAAGAGCATGGCTAAGTACTATAGATGCGCACCTAGGAATCCATGATCTTGCCCTAGAAATATCCAAGAAGAAAACTTTTGGAAATATCAAGAAGAAGAAAGTCCCATGCATCACATACAGTGACACGGGGTGCCATTGCATGCAGGAATCATGGTTTATGCAAAGTTTAGCATTGCCTGTATGCAATCGGTGTGCACAAGACATTAATATACAAAAGTGCCTATATGTAGCAGCCACATGACAAGAAGAAACCCAGTAGCTAATGTTTGATCAAGAGAAAAACTCACTAACATGCATGGAATTAACTGAGGGAATAACTAGTGCTTATAGTAAAAGCATAGACACACTGGAGCAAGTTCATTGCCAACTTCTAAGCTTTAACCTTGAAAAAATCAACTAAGAAAATTTGGATATTCCTAAGAGATTTAAACAAGAGCCCCTAGATTTGAAACCATTGTCCATCGATCTAAAAATGGAAAACCAGTGATCATCAATGCAAGATTAGTTCCCAAACAAAAAGAGAGACTATTAAAAATGATAAACAAGTGGTCAAAAGCCTTTGCCTGGTCATATCCCAAGCTAACTAGAATAGATCCTAGAATATGCCAGCATAAGATTTACACGGACCCCTCCATGAAACCTTGAAAACAACTGCAGAGGTGATTGAACCCAAAATTGAAGCAAATAGTAAAAGAAGAAATAGAACAACTTCTTAAGGCTTGGTTCATATATCCCATTGCTGATAGTGAATGGGTTAGCCCTCTAGTGATTGTGCCTAAAAAGGAAGGTAAATGAAGGGTGTGTATAGATTTTAGACTGTTGAACATAGAAACATTCAAGGATCACTTTCCATTACCATTCGTTGACCAAGTCTTAGACACCATAGAAGGGCATCACTATTATAGTTTTCTAGATGGCTATAGTGGATACAACCAAATACGAATAGCACCAAAAGATGAAGCCAAGACAACATTCACTAGTCCTTGGCAAACATTTGCATATAAACAAATGCCATCTGGCTTGTGCAATGCTCCTACCACATTTCAACACCTTATTCTAAGCATATTCTAATAGTAGATAGGAAATGGAGTGGAAGTCTTTATGGATGAATTCTCCACTTATGGAACAAGATTTGATCAAGACTTGGATTGATTAGAGTAGGTGCTGAAAAGATGCATAGAAACAAACTTAAGGCTCAACTGATAGAAAAGCCATCTGATGGTCCAAGAAGGCATAGTACTTGGGCATAAGATTTCACATTCAGGAATATAGGTAGACCTAGATGAAGTTAGGGTCATCCAAGGAATCACCCGACAATCGGAAACTATCAAAGACATTTGGTCATTCCTTGGACACACTAGCTACTATAGGAGATTCATTGAGAACTTCTCCAAGATTGCCAAACTATTGGTAGAACTAGCGAAGAAGGATGCATCATTTGAATATACCAGGGAATGTGAACAAGCATTCCAAACTCTAAAATAAAAGCTTGTGGAAACTCCCATTCTACATGCCCTTGACTAGTCTAGACCATTCCATATAATGATTGATGCATCCAATTATGTCTTAGGAGTCATACTTACATAGTTAGATGTCCAAAAACATCCTTACTACATCCATTATGCAAGTAGGAGTATCACCGATGCATAACTTAAGAACAAAGCTACAAAAAAAGAATTAATGGCTGTAGTGTTTTCACTGGATAAGTCTAGGCACTATGTATTAGGTTACAAAGTGTTCATCCATATGGATCATAGTGCAATTAGGTTCCTCATGAACAAACCAATGGTTAGCCCTCATATTATACGATGGCTGGTAATCCTGCAGGAGTTCAATCTAATGATGATCGATCGAAAGGGCACCGAGAACATAGTTTCAAATCATTTATCTCAGTTGCACTGGGACAACAAAGAGGATGAATATGCCATATCTGATCATTTTCCTGATGAAGCCCTCTTTGCTGGTGTAGTGAATAACCAACCCATGGAAACGAATTGGTACAGTAGCATTCACACCTATCTCCTTTCCCAACAAACACCACAAGAGCTAGACTTTAGGAAGAAATAATAGTTTCTTCAGAGAGTTAAGTACTTCATGGAGATCAACGGACAACTTTACAAACTCTATCCTGATGGCTTGGTTCGATGGTGTGTGCCTGATGTGGACCAACTAAGAGTTCTCCAAGATGCTCATGAACACCCTTGTGGCAGTCACTATGAAGGGAGACGAATGGCTATTAAGATCCTACTTGTAGGATATTACTGGCCAACATTATTTTGGGACACCCATCAATTTGTCCAATCCTACGAGCATTGTCAACATGATGGGGGAATGCTTGCTAGAATAGAGGGTCTGCAACAATGGATTCAACCTTTAGAACCCTTCGACATTTGGGGAATAGAATTTATGGGGACCATTACACCAATGTCAAATGGAAAAGCTTACATCATTGTTGTTGTAGACTATCTAATAAAATGGGATGAAATAGCTACTGTTATGGACTGCACATCATCCACTACTATACAATTTGTTCAACAACAAGTTATAAATAGGTTTCATGTGCCATGTGCACTTATCTCAGATAATGGAACACACTTCACAGGTGCAACCTTTTAAAAGTTGATGCAACTCTTAGGGGTTGAACATAAATTAACTACACCTAATAACCCCCAAGATAATGGCTAAGGTAAGGTCACTAACCGGGATATTACTAAAATATTAACAAGAAAAATTAGCAAATATAGGAGAGACTGGAGCACTAAACTGAATGATGCCCTCTAGGCATACTGCTCTACTTGGAAAATCCCTATAGGCTATTCTCCCTATGAGTTAGTATACAAAAAACTTCCAAAGCTTCCAATTTAAACCAAGCTCCGTACACTATCCATGGCATGTGACCTCTACCTTGACCTTGATCTAGCACAAAAAAAAAAAGATTGGCAACTCTAAACATGCTAGGCAAAAATTGATTAGTTTCCCTATCATCAAATGAGTTGCACAAGGCACATAACAAACAATGTCATGACTTAAAAATTCAAAAGGTTAAGTACCAACTAGGAGATAAGGTCTTTTATTGGAACCCCACACATGTGGCACAACGCAAAAAATTTCAAACATTGTGGGAAGGGTCTTACATCATTCATACAACCTTTCCCTTAGGGGTCATGACCATATGCAAACCCAAAAGCCCTAATAAGAGACTACTAGTCAATGTACAATAAACCAAAACCTTCCATAAACTTAGAATAGTCATTGCACATAATACCTCTGAAAGAGGATGACCTTGCTCATTATTTTAGATCTCCTCCTTTAAACTCAGTCATGGGAGAGATGGCCACCTATGCTGATCAATCAAATCCCTCAGTTCCTTTCTTTTTTTTAAGTTTTTTTTTACACATTTTTGTTTTACAACTTCTTTAACTTCTCTTGTTTTTTTTTTCCAACATCATTATACTATTTTATTTCTTTTTTTATTTTTTGTTTTTTTGTTAGATTCGTCACCTAATAAGTGCTCCTGATGGTGGAATGAATTATATTCTATTGGTTTCTAATGTTTGGTTTTTACCTTTGAGTTATAATGCTGATACTAAGGTATGGTTCTTTTGATATAATAGGAAATGAGTCCACATCATCCATGCATCCATGAATTTCTANAATAAGTCTTTGCATGGTGTGGTTCTCATGCAAAAAAGAAAAAAAGAAAAAAGAAAAAAGTGAGAATTCAAAGCACACCCCTTAGATGAAATAATCATCTGGGTTACAAGCACTGGTAATGGAACTAAATAAACATGTTCCCTCTAACTAAGGCCCTTTCTCACTTCCTACTTTATCCTTTTTCATTTTGTTAGAATGGTGGTGACTTTTTGGTAGGAGCAATATTGTTACTTCAAGTGGATGGATTGGCCAAATGTATTAGTGCAAAGTCACTGGATGTGGATTGTTTGAGGTTGGATTTGAAATGAGATATACTAAGTCACATAAACCATTAATACACAAGGGGCTATACACCACCTTGTTCTTGAGACTCTGCTCCATTCTCTTTTGTCCATCATTCTATCTTCATTTTCCACCTCATTTCCGGTTGTATCAATAGTCCATATTTTGGTTGATGCATTATTTTATTTTTGGTAAATTCTTGTGGTTAAGACTTTAACTCTTGCTTCCAAATGACATTTCTAGAGCCTACATACTCTTTGAATGAGGGACTACCAGGGCATTAAGGGCATGAACCTGATTTGGGGAAGACCGACTCGCATTTCTATTTGGTGCATCAATTACTTTCTTTCCCTTAAACATTTCTACAATCAACTCTTATTTTATTCATTTCCATCCCTAACATCCCTTTTATCGGCACTGCCATTGTTTCTTTTTCTCCATCTTTCTTATTCCTTATCTTTTTCCATTCTCTCACTACCGGAGGTTCGCTCTCAGTCATGGGGGTCCTGGTCCAATTTTTTCTATTTTCTCTAAATCCCTACACCTTGGGTAGCCACCAATGTTATATCTCCAAAATCCGCATCAGCCATATCACAACTTAGCCAATGGAC
>MNCI01017937.1:409010-445121 GCA_015680685.1 Gnetum montanum | reverse complement strand
CAAATGTGAAATATATGTGAGATCCAATATTATGTATAAAGGAAATAATAGGAAAAATGTAGAAAGAGAAATAAAAGGATGCTTGATTGATATGAAAAAGTGTATCCAAATCATGCTCTAAGGGTATTCCTTGGGGTTTTATTTCTTTGACATCTCTCCCTTAGAGGTAATCTAGCACTACCACCATGGTTTCATCTATAACCCAACCAAAAGGGATGACTAGTCCACTTTTTATCCTGCTTCACCTAGCTTCTTGTGACTTACTTGTACCAACTCTACCACTTCATGTTAGCACAACTTCCAACCCCAAGTATAAATGTCTTAGGTCAAATCCCCAAAGGTTACCTTAAGAGACACATTTTTTATTACAACATGCCCTTTCAAGTCTTAATCACAACTACCCTTTTGGGTCTTGCTAAGATGATAATAACACTTACTATGAAGAGACACCATCTTCATGAGGTAACAACATCATTTGCGAATGGGGATGTGACAAACCCCTTCACTACAACTATGAATTACAAACTACTCACATCTCACTTAGACATGTAATGATTTACCACCTAGTTAATTCCAACTTTCATTCAAGCAACTAGAATATCTTAATGTTTAGAATAAGCTTTTTAAATGATACAAACCTCTTTGAAGAACTTCAAAAATTTCAAGCAATCACATCTTAGGTTGTCAAAATAATGGACTTTTACCAGGATGATGCCATTAGCTCTAATGTACCATAAATAACCTTACCAACTAAAATTTCCATTTCAAATTTCTCCAAGTACAATGATGAAGGAGATTCCAATGCTTATTTAACCACATTTCACTCCAAGTATCTCTTATTATAACCTTGGCCACATACCATTTTATGGGTATTTTCTATGTTTCTAACATTAAAAGCCTTAGAGTAATTTCTTTTGTTATATAAAAATTTCATCAAATTTCTTAATGACTTATCACCTAGTTCATTAATCACTTCAAGCATAACTTAAAGTCATATACCATGGTACATAAAATTATAAGTGTGAGATAAGGTCCTTTAGAGACAGTCCTAAGTTGGAATTCATCCATAAATGAAATTCTTGATCCCATCTCCAAGAGTCACTTGTTAACCATCTTTAATAATGTATTTAATGGGTTCATCAAGTCTAATCTTTACTTATTGAATTCACATATAGTTATTTAAGCCTTTCAATAGGTCAAAAACAATCAACATATAGTTATTAAAGAGGTGGTGGAGGCTAGTAAAGAGCCAACATAGTAAGAAAGATAAAGACAAGGCTAAGTAACAATCAAGAAAAAAATTGTGACTATTATAGCTAAAGAGTCTAAATAGGAGGGCCAACCACAACCTTGAATACCATAGACATAATTTCCATAGTCAATGGCTTTTGTTTCCACTTAGCTATCAATCCTCTCTAGTTCAAGCCAAGCAAGACTAATCTTTGAATGCAAAGACTAGTGTAAGTATACTAAATTTCCCATGAAACTTTTTGAACTCCTAGATTAATTACATAAGAAAATAAAATTTAATACATGGTGTTATTAGAAAATGCTACAAAAATACACAACTATCTCTATGAAATAGCTTGAGATCCCACTATGGCCACAAAATATTATTCACCACTACCTAAGTAGTTTTCACTAGATAGGTTTTGCCTTTATCATTAACTATTGGATCATGAGATTGATTTTTGTCTAACCTTAAAGGATTATCTACAAAAAATGATGCATAGTAGAGAACTTCTATTAGAAGAATCCAATCTTATAATAGCCCAAAATTAGAATATGCAAGTGTTTAATGACCCTCTAAATGCTACCAATGATCCATATATGATAACAATATTTGTTGAAATGAGCAACTCGAAGAAATATAAGAAAACTTCTATCATCTAAGAAATCCATTCTAACAACTTTGTATCCTAGCTATTACCATTAAAAAGTAAAGAGTCTTTCATTATTAAAGTGTCATCTTTAGTTCCAAAATAACCTTTCATCATAAAGTTTCTATTAGAAACTTTTGTACAACCCCAATGAACAAAAGCGGTTTCTTAAACTATTAAAGAACCTTTTCTTATATATGTAACGTTAATCTACACCATCTCAACTAGGTATGCTCCTTTCATTGTAGCTAATACATCTACTTTATTCCTAACAACTACCAAAGGTTCCTCATCATGAGCTCATAAGAAGCATAATGAGACTAAGATATTAACCAAACTCAAGTATAATTATCAAGCTAAATAAGAAAAAAAGTGGATGAGTTTTTTAAAGCCAATGCCTATATTAATAGTAGTGATGAATTGATCATCTAAGCTTACATAGAAAAGTCAACCAAAAGAGGCTCCTAAAATAGACATCAATCAAGAACCTAAGAAAACTATGCTAAAATATGAACTAAAAATAGTAGATAAACTAGAGGAAGTAAAAGCCATAATTGTTGATAAGGCTAAGATCAATGATAAAGAATTCCTCACTTCCATAGAACAACTTAAATAATTAGTCAAATAGAAGAATACATCACTAAGCCTCTACAACCTAATCATGACTTGTCACACACATTATAGCACCTTCATCAAGATTTTGTCTTCTATTATTGTAAATGAAGACATTCCTAGAAAAGAGAAAGCCATTCATTATATTATCATACTAATCTATAACAATGACATAATAGATAAGGAAAGCTTATGTTTTATGATAGTGAGATCAAGATTAACCCTTATAATAAAGAAGTCTCACATGATCTTGTTTTCACAATCATTTGTATTAGCTAATACAAAGTACATAGGATTTATTTTGATGGTGGATCCATAACTAATGTTATCACATTTCATATAGTGGAGTGTTTGGATTTTATACATGACATAGAAGAAACCCCTAGTTCTATTCTTAAAGTATTCAATGAATTATGAGTAACAATGTGAGGTTTTATATTATTATATTTTACGGCTAGGAAGCAATTCCCTATGTCAGCTAAATTTCTGGTAGTTGAAAAGACACATAGTTTCAACTTGATCCTAGGGAGGCCATGACTAGGTAAACTACATGTATTTTCATCATCTATCCATCAAGAGATCCACCTCCCCTATGTAGGTGGTGAAGTTACCATCAATGATGATCATGTAACTCATTTCTTTGTTAATAGCATTAATCTTGAAGATGAGCCAATATTAGAATAAGCAAAAATGTAGAAGTAAATAATGATAACTCAAAAGATAATGGTGTGTCTAATACAATGACCAAAAATAATGATGTCTAAAAAGTCTATATATCTTCTGTAGATAATGCATGGGATTAACTACCTTTTGATTTGATGGAATAAACAAATGTATAGTATAAAATCACATGTAAGAAATGTCCTAACTTATCTAAAATTTGGAAATAACTTCATAGTTAAATCCCATTTTGTCTTTTTTCTATGCTTTTCTTTTCCTTTATAACCATGGTTTTCACATTTTTTTTGCTATGTTTAGGCATTTACTTCTACTTACTTTATGTTTTAAATGTTTATAGATGTTATTATTTGATGTTGATAAAATTAAAATAGAACAAAAAAGATAAAACATAAAATAAAAAATTATCATTAAATTCAACCTATAGTAGCTTACATATTTAAGTTTAGAAAACTAGGCTACTTATGACTTCTTCAAATAAATACAAACAATTGATAGATACTAGTAGCTACGTTGCAAGATCCTAGGGATGACACCCACCATGACTACTACCACCATCATAGTAATCTTTAACATCATGATTACCATCACTCCTATTACTAGGGACCTAGAAAATCAAATCAAAACTTGTAATAGCTAGTTTTAAGAAATGATAAAATCACAAACAATAGAAAGCTGTAGAGCTTACGTTAGATGGAGAACCATAAAATACATCTTAAGGTGTAAACTTTGGAATACCTTTTTAAAAGTGACATATAATTTCTTCTTCTAATCTATTTGCTTAGTCAATATCTTCCAATTTTATGCCTTTGAGAATCTTTTCTTATTCAATGTATGACCATTTTAGGGCTTTACCTAGTAAGGTTGCCATGGAAGTTTAGCCTAATGCTATTAGGAAATGAGCTTCTTGAATTCTAGTCACTTCCATGGATTAAATAAATACTAAAAAGTATTAGTAGTCCCTATCTTTTGGGTAAATATCTTTAGTTTATTCTTTTTAATAGCTTAAGCATTCCATGCCTTCTTATTTTCTTCTTTCTTAGCCTTCTATAACTTTTTATGGGCCTTTTGAGTCTTACCTTAGTCCGTGATTAACACATAGTAGTTTCTTTATTTCATGGAATTTTCAATCCTTGATTTCTTCTTGAGATCTTTCTCAAGGCTTCGTCTGTTCATTGAAACATTTTGTTGTATTGTAGATCAATAATGAACCCAATTGATCTCATTGATCCATAAAGCTCCCCTATTAGTAGTCCTTCAAACTTTTTTCTCTTTTGAGAGAGCCTGGACCTAAGACTCTAGATTAGTAATGTCCTTTCATATAGCCTTATTTACCTAATTTCTTTTACAATAAGATTCAAACATAAAGAAGGCTAATTCACTACCTCTTCAAATAGTGCACATGGCATAGTTGCACATTTTGGTGACAAAATAGGAAGCTTAGTAAACTCCATATAACTTGAAGGATCCAAATTAATGTTTCAAGCTATCCAAGTTAAAAAGAAATGATTCAATATTTCAATAATCCTATATAGAACTAAGCAATGTAAATGCACTATTGGCACTTAGTAGCCTTAGGTGCCACTTGTTGTGATCTATTGCTTAGGTCTTGTAACACTCCTTTTATGAATTCTTCCATGTTAGGATTTTCTATCAAAATGTTTCTTCATAGCATAAGTGGAATAGGATCCCTCAGGGCCTCAAATTCTGTTTAACAAGAAAATGCAATGTTAGCTTAATTATTCTAAGGGTTTTTTCTTATGTTGAATATATAACATAAGTCCTCGGGTGACCTAGGGGAATGGAGGCTTATTGGTGGCATAGGGTTCTCTTCATCAAAACTTAGATAGGCCTCTTCTAAGAGCCATTCCATTTTCTATCTCACTTTTTTCTCCATCTCCATCTGCCTATGTGTCTTATTTATCCTATCTTTTATCATGCTAAATTTACAAATTTTTTATTAAGCCACAAAACTTGAAACATAGAAAATAATAACAATTAAATTCTTTAACATACATGCTAGCTAATATTGAAGCTTGATCACATTAATTTGTAAGAGATGAGTTCCTTTAGGCTTATTAAGAGGAAGAATTTCTTCCTTCCCCCTTTTTAGTTTGATCTTTTTCTTTCTAGCACCTTTTTCTGTTTCATCCATTCACTTGGCATACTCATCCTTATCCCTGGTTACCATTCGATCAACACCATAGCTTTTAGGGAAATATCCTTATTGTAAAATTATTCCTTTAGTTGTGAATGATAAAAATTCTCCTATATACTCCAAACATGAATTTTAATCTTAAAATATATCTTAAAATTATTTTATTCAATGTTTAGATAGTTGGATGTTATCCCTCTCAACCCATTCCTTATTATGCTTAACCACTAGAAACTTCTCAAACCTTTTTAGATAGTAAATGAAAAATGCAAAGTATTCATGGTACAATGAGATTATCCTTTTGTGAATCTTCTTAATTTCACTTTGAATACCTTTGATCAATGTAGTTGCCTAGTCAAAATATGTTCAATTAGGTACAACCTTCCTTATGATTCATGCTTGTTGAAGACCTATGATCTAACACTGACATAGTAGTATAGGAAAGCCCCTAGCATGGAATAGAGAGTAAATCTTATTGATGATCTTGTCTTGATACATTTCCAATGATAGCTATCATTCAAAGGTGAGTTTAGCCAAGCCTCTATACCTCCTCTTTTGCTCAATTTATTACCTCCTTGATTAGCTACATTTGCATTGTTTTGAGGCCTAAAAAAATTCATAAAAGAAATCCTTACTAATGGCTAACACAAATAGCAAACCATGGACTTGTGTACAAAATTTTCTACCTTTCTCATTGAATTAATCTACTCAATTGACCATATTCATCAATAATATGGAAAGATTTGGTAGTATCAAAAAATTAAAAGCTAATTTTTAATCATTTTCTTCCTTACTTTTATAGAGGCCAAATTTGTTAATCATTCTTGATCTTTTTCAACTTCACCCCACCTAAGAAAAAATTTTCTTCTTGGTGAAGCCTAATGCAATGATAGTTACAATAGTTTTTCGTGCAAAATATGCAAAATCACAATTTATTAGTTACGTATATGGGTTAATCAAATAATAGAGGGTTAAACTGAAGGTTACTCACCATATTTCTTGAGCACTTATGATGCCTTATATGGAAATGATATTTCTATGCCAAATCTGGATACTCCTAAAATTCATGAATAAAATATATATTAATACATATCTAGTGTGTCTATGAGTACTATATTTTATAATTTTCTATTTTACATGTGATCTAGGTGGCTATCTAAATATTGATATTATCACCTTGGGATCATGTATCTAATGTTGTTTGAACAAGAACTAAAGTCTTATCCACTAAAAAAAGTTGGTCTTTCTTGGGCCTATAAATGTAAAACACACATAATGTCAAACAAGCAACCTTAGATGTCATGTAAGAAATAGGTAGTACCTAAGGTTATGTATATATATCTACTTATGCATGTAGTAGATAGGCATTGGTTGATGAATTGCAAAATACATTCAAAGACTTGTAGGTTAGCAAAACTATGTTATTTGTGTTGAAAATAATATATAAATCCTACTATCAAATCATAAATAATTGTTAAACAAAAAATTAATATGTTCTTCCTTGGTATTCTACTTTGATTTCACAAGGATCCTCATCTTTCATCTACTCCAAAACATAGTTTAAAGTTTGAGCAAGGATGGTCTCTAATATCATGTCCATGATTAGCATTCTTAGATGTCACAAGAAGATCATGCTGATGTTTTGAACTAAGTAGAATAGAAATTTGTCTATTCTAGGATTGAATCATACTTTCATGTTCTCATTAATTTTCATTTTAATGATAGTATAATTTGAAATTACGATCTTCATGAAGCACAAAATATCCATCAACTCTACTACAACTAGAGTCTTCTTGAGTAATAGCTAGTGATCCCAAATTTTATAACTAAAAACATTCCAATGTAATCACAAGGTACAAAGTCATAAAAATATATAATATCATATAATTAATAAATTCATGAGAAACATAACATACAGCTATCACTCATGTAGCATAGAAATACCATGATACATACTCAAAAACTAGCTAAGTTCTTTTATACTAGTGTAAACAATTAGCTTAGAAAAGAGAGAACACATAAAGTGATGAGCTTTAGCATAAACTACTATAGCTTAGCATAAAATGTGAGAATGGTAGATTTCATAACATCAATGTAAAAACTAGGTTATAAAGAAAAAATTTAGATTAAGCTAAGTTTATTCTTGCAAGCATATTTTCAAATAATTCTAACTGTAAACTATATATATAGTGTAAAAACAATTGTAGATGAAAACAAAAAAATGCAAGGACTTGTGCATACATTTCAATGAACATTTGACATGTAAAAAAAATATATGATGGCCAAATATAAAATCATGAATAAAATTAGTAGCATAAGACATACCCCATAAGGGTCAAATGTATAATAAAGAGTACAATTTTCAAAAATACTTTGCATGAAACTATTCTATGCTAAGACCACATGACAATGTAAAATAATAACAACAAAAGAATCATAAGAATGAATAATAAAAACCTAGATGATGACACAATCTCTAGGTCATTGTCTCTAGGATGTGGCAATATCTCCTAGGCCATCTCCTCCATGGGATGTGCCTCCTTCATAGCCTTGTTGCACCCTTTTTCACTTTTCATCTCAGTAGCATGTCACTTATCTACCTTTGATATCATGCTCTTGCTATTAAAAATGTAAAAGTAATAGCCATTGATGTTATTTTCCATTTTAGTCCATCCTTTACACCACTTTTATGTTTAATAGTGTAAATAAAATCCTTATACCACTTTTACATTAAATAGTGTAAAAAAAAATACTTATACTACTTTTGCACTAAATAGTGTAAAAAAAAATCCTTAGGTTACTTTTATGCTACTATGCATAAAAATACTTTCATCTTATCTAACATAAACTATCTTTGACATTCTATTTACATTACATAGCACGAAATGTAATTACGCTAACTAGCATAAAGTGCACTAAATAGGCTAAGGCCACACTGACCAACATAAACCTCTCCTTGCCTAGATTGTTCATTTTGCTTGGTTTTGTGATTTTCATTGCTCAATCAATAATAGATTCTAATGTGCAGATAGATTACAATTTAGAAGAAAATACTAAAGAGAAGAATGCTCACAAAGATAATGCAAAGAAACTCTTTGCTCATATTATTCACGTTGCTGATAAGCAAAGATGCAAACAAAGAGTACAAAGGAATGCTTCTTAGAAAGCAAGGAAATTCATCTAAAGTTATCTCTAATCTGGTTCTCTCTTAATGATTCCATATGGTTATATAGGAGATGGTGAGGCCTATTGAAGCTTCTAAATGCATTCCAGGTCATTACACACTAGAGAGGAAGCATCATTACAACTCCACTTTGTTAGTGGAGACATTGCTACATATTTCACTTTTGTCAATGGAGGCACTATTCCTAGATACTGTTCTTACATGTGAGGAATCATAATTGTACTTAATGGTAGACCACATAATTTTTAATTATAGGGAATCTAATTAGATTCCAGATCAACTAGACTATCTCCATCATCACTACTGGAGTCATCATCACTAAGAGTTGAAGCAAAAAATCTTTGTGAGAGGAATTGGATGCTAGCATAGATAACTATGCATTCATATCCACCTCTTGCTTTATACAAAGGAAGGTGATCATAAAGATTGTATAATTCAAAAGTTCTACAACCTCTTTTATTCCTTTCACAATGTTGTTGGATGTCATAAGGATTTGCAGTGTAGACAACCTAGTAAAAAGCATATCCCTAGGAGTTCATCCAGTTGATCCATCTAGAAATACAACTAACCAAGAGATACATAGAAGTAGATCCTTCGTTAATCAAATTTCATCCTCTAGACTAAGGATTTGTGTAGAATAGATAATCTTAATGATGTTTTCTAAGATGGTGTCTAGGATATTGATCAGGGATATATGTAGGATTATGACCATACTTTGTCCACCAAGACCAAAATTCTCCAGAATCACTTTGATAGCGAGGATATAGATCAACCCTAAATAAGTGAAATGGGATTGGTTGATATAATGGACATTTTAGCATATGAGGGAAGAACCATTAGCCAAAATCCAATAAATTCAATTCAACATATGTACACAAAGAAACATGAGGACTAATGAGAACAAGTTCTTGGTTGGAGGTATGGACTTTGTAGCTTACTATGGCATAAGGATTGATGGTTTTGGCAATAGATAGGAAATCATTCGAGTAGGATTAATGTGCAAATCTTATTTAGGTTTTGTCTAATATAGGAATATAGACATCAATACTTCCACATGCTGTAATGCAATTGGAGGATTGGAGAGTCCATCCTTCATTCTATAGTAAATCTACAAATAGAAAATTAAGCATTAGTAGCAAAGAGTTGGAACTCTCTGGTTAGGAAATCTACAAGCTATTTTGAACACCATTAATATATTCTATCTAGAAATCAAAATTCACAAGAAAAAGAGCCCATTGGATAAGCCTCATATGAGAAAATTTATTTAAAGCTTTAGAACTTAAGTACTTATCAAAATGCTTTAAATCACTATGTATAATAAAATTTGTTCCTTGTAGAAAAAAATAAAATTTTTCCACCCCTTTTACAATGGCAAGTAGTTCTTTGTGTATTTTGTGATAGTTTGCTTGTGCACCATTGAACTTGCCTGAAGAGTATCTATAGATCATAATGACATTCTCCTTTTGTTCTTTTAAAGCTACTTCCCAAAATTCAACAAAGGCATTGTTTCTAAAATTAATTTACCATCTATAGGAAGTTGGAGCTTAGGTAAGTTCTTACATTTGTCTTTAATCTATTGGAAAACTATGGTATGTTGCAATGATCATGGAGTAGCATTTTGACTAAGTCTTTCATTAAGTAATTTTTAATCAGTTGCATGATGTTCATAAAATCTTGATACATAATTTATCCATCCTAGGAATTGTTGCAGTTGTTTCCTATCATGCAATTCATCTAGAAACTTAGCAATGGATTCTAAGATATGCCTTTGAAGGCTAATTCCTCTATGTGCAATATCAAGTCAAAGGAATTTGATTGATTCTTTATTGATTTGGACTTTGGTTGGGAATGGAGCTAAACCAGCTTTATTAAAAATTTCATAAAAATTTTCTAAATGGAGTAAATGTTCAACAACATTCTTACTCATGATGAAGATGTCATCTATGTATTCCAAAATGAAAGAATATGCTCCAAAGATATTATCCATTTTTTGTTGAAAAATGAAAGGAGTTGTTTTAATAGCAAAAGCTTTTCATTGGTATAGTTCTCCTTGTACTGTGAATGTTGTTTTCCATCTATCTTGCTCTTCTACCTAGATCTACCAAAAACTAGATTTCAAATCAAACTTTGAGTATATATGCTTGTGGAGTAATCTTTGAAAAAGGTCATCTTTACTGGGTATTGGATATTGCACTACTTTAATAATTTCATTCAGAGATTTATAATTGACTACTAAGGATTTCTTTCCTTGAACTTGTTCTACTGTTTTATTAACAAAAAAGATAGTGCAAGCAAACATACTAGTGCTAGGTTCAATTAGATCCTTTTCTTGTAGCATTCTGATTTTTTCATTACACTCCTATTTTAGTGATGGAGGCATACCTATTTGGTGTGCTTTGGCTTTTATTTTGACACCATACTTAAGCCATATCCTACACTAATAGGTTTTCTTATGCCTAAAAATAATAGGATCTTTAGATGCAAGTGTAAGGAGTTTTTCTTGGATTTTATTTATCTCTATTTTATTTTCCTCCACACTATTGATTACCCATGAACTTGTATTTTCTTTCATCATTTTAAGGGATGGAAATCTTTCAATATATATTTTATTTCTAAGGAACTTATATTTTCCTATTTTAACATAATTAGTTCCTACTATATAAGGCTTATAATTTTTAATATTATTTGTGCCTACCAATAAAACATATGTATTCATATTGTGGAAAAATACCTTAAGTTCTATAACTGGTCCATCTCATAGTTTAATAGGGATTTTGGTAGTATATGTCAAAGAAGACTCTTGCTTGTCAAAAATAACATTAGTTGGATTTTTTTTCTACCAAAAATAGGATGGAATGTAGGACCATCAAGCTAATGAAATATCTACTGCACTATCTATTAAGGTGTTTACAATGTATGCCTTGTAGGGAGGGAACCTTACTTGAAATGTTACTAGTGGAAGAGAAGTTGTCTTTTCATTATGGTTCACTAGTTGGACTAGCATTGCTTTTGTTTCTTCTTCATACTATTATCTTTGAGCAATTTCTTCTTCCTTTTCTATTTCTTCAAACTCATTCATAGCCCACTATATGTATTTTTGTAATTATTCAATACAGTATAGGTGAATAATAGACTTTGGGACTTGTTCTGTTGATTGCTCATGTTGTTTGATTTCCATATCTAATTGAACTTCTAAGTCTATATCAAATTCTAAGGGCTGTGAGTTAGGAGATCTAAGTATTTTCTCTCTAAGTTGATATTCTTGACTAGATAATTCTTGTCTCTTGTCATTTAGTTGTTTTTTTAGTGACATGAACCTATTGATGTCATCTATAGGTTTTGTTTCTAACATATGTTCTAATTGTCTAACTTCTGTTAGAATAAGTTAATATGTGGGATCATCACTAAAAGGTTCTAAGGGTGTTTGTTTTTGTGCAAATGGAGTTGGAGACTCTAATGGACATGAATCATGTTCAAATGGGTGAGTAGTGATTATTCTTCTTAAAGGGCATCTCCAGCCTAATCTATTCATTGTGCAATAATACACATAATCATTTGAGCTATCTCCATCAAGACTTAACCCTTGGAGACCATCATCAACTCCCTTGGTAGAAAAATGAGAAGCCTCAACATCGAAAGTAGAGGGTTCACAATACTCATCAAATTCAATGTAAAAATCTCTAAGTGCAAAAAAATAAGAGGGATCAATAACATAATCATAGTATTTTTTAGAGAGATTATAATGTTCAATAAAGTTAACTTTTTTAGAGTGGTGGTTCTTTTTACGTCATTTGACCTTTACAAATGTAGTATTTGGCTTGTTCTCATGGTAAAGGCTTCTTTTGTCATTTAAACATGCCTCAGAATGCCGATTGAGGATGCGGGTGAGAGAGAGGTTTAGACAAAGGAGACCTATATTTAGGTTTCCTCTATTTACCACCTTTTCCTTTGTGACTTGTACAACAAAATTTTGACCACTTATGCTCAAGACAAATTTTAGAGCAAAATGATTTGCCTAATTTTGTATTTATAGTTTTCATCACATCTCGAGCATGGATATCTTGACATAATTCTTGATTAAATTCATTAATAAGTTGCCCAATATAACTAAAACTAATGTCATCTAATGTCTTCTTACATAATTTAATCTCATGCTAATAATTTTCTTGCAAAATTTTGGGGCATGGCACCTAACCGGTATTCCTTAGCAACACGATCATGAGCTAACCTATCTTTATAGTACCAAGATTCCATTTTATCTAAGAACTTATCTATATCTTGGATTCAATGGAGCTTCAAAGAAAAATATTGTTTGCAACAATCTATGATGATATTTTCTTTATTTCCTATAAATTCCTTACTAATGGTACTAAGAAATATGATGGTAGGACTATTTAATAATTTTTCTTTAATATTGATTTCAAGTTGGTTCTATCATCTTCTTAGATTTCCTATAAAAATTAAATATTACATTTTGGATAGCTTGTCTAGAAGACTTTTTATCTAGTAAAACTTGTCTATCTAAAAATCCAACAATTTTATCTACGACAATTTTATGTTCTTCTATACCTAAACCATCCATATTAAATTTAGGTTCTTTTTCACTAATTGTTCTAGAAGAAATATTTTTATAGTCTTTAAGGTCTCATCTATGAGTTTTAGACATTGTTCTTTAAGGACATATTTTAGCATCTCATCTAAACCTTCTTCCACTAAAGATTTTGGTGCAAGTTCAATTTGACAAGTACCACTAGTAGTAATTACCATTGGTCCAGCACTAAACTCATCATTCATATTAATTCTTTCTTTACCCTTTTGGACATAGGATTATCTAGGCCTATAGTCTATTTATGAGCTAGGGGGATCTAGATTTGTACCATAGTTTGGAATTCCATGTGAAGGAGGTTTACTTTTGTCTGTAGGTTTTGTCTCCTTCTTTTTAGATAATGGTTTTTTGATCTCATTGTAAATATTATCTAAAAATTGTTTATTCTTTAATAGCTTAGCTTCTATGTAATAATGTTTTTCCATTAGAGCACTAAGTTTATCATTTGTCCAATTTTGTAATCTAATGATATTAGAGGAAATGTCAGTAGAAGGTTTCTGGTATAACCTATACACTAACTTCTTTGGTTTACTTTCATTAGATGATTTTGCTTCTTCCATCATGTTCATACCTACATGTCATAATTTATTGCATTCTACATAGTGATATTTATGATTATACTTTACTACAAATTTATGTGGGCATCCATTATCGACTTTCGTAGGGGCTAAAGTTGCAGGAGAATCTACTTTATCATATTTTACATTTGAACTAGTTCTTGTATTTTCAAGCACATCTTTAACCTTTTCTTCATCATTGGGTGTTTTACCTAGAATCTTGTTTACATCATAAGTTATTCCTAATTCTTTAAAAATTATTCTAAGACTTTCTTCTTTTACTTGAGATGTAGAAGAAGAAGAGCCATAGAAAGAATTTCTCCCTGGTAATAGTGTTTTCAAATCTATGATTCTTAGGAGGAATCTCTTAGCCTCTAAAGGAGGTAAGAGTGAATCTATTTCTATGAACCTAGGAGTTTTTAGGTTCACTTTATAATAGTTTCTTTCCAAATTATGCCTAGATCTTGTAGGAATGACATGTTATAGAATTCTTCTAGGGTATTGTCTAGTTGTAGATACAAGGTATGAATGGGTAAATCCTTTGTGTTTATTCTAGTATCATACTCAATATTTTTTTTCAATAGGAGATAGATTGTTTTCCAAAAGGAAGTAATGTTTTTATACTCACACTCTAAAAAAACTTAAAAACTAATCTAGTTCCTATTGTAGAGTAAATGCTACCTACTTGCATGTCTACAAGAATATAAACTATAATCATTAGACTATTGTGTAAATGGTGGTCTCTTAAAGATAGTGTAAATTTGGTAGAGTTACTACCAAAGCATTTGCATCAAGCCTACCTTTAGCCTGTGTTATAATGACATCCTTAAAGGAATTAAATATTCTATCTATGAGGGTGATCCAGTATGGATGTTTTAGGAAATAGTTAAAGTGCAGATGGATGTGAGTGTCTAGTTCAGCTACATGAATGTAATTGTATCCATCAGCTATCCAATTATGCACCTCCCCTAATGAAAAGAAAGATAAGGCTATAGGCTTGAGACCAAAACCACTAATTTCAAGCTCACATTCAAAAACATGTATGGAACTAATGGATTCTAATGGAGATAAATGCAAAAATGGATAAATATCATGTTGACCAGGAATAAGAGGAAGAGTAGAACCAGAAGAAGTAGAATAGAAAGAAGAAATGCAACAAGCATAAGATGAAGATTGCATACCTGGAAGAGAAATATTTGAGCCCACAAAATCCTCAACAAAAGGGAAAACATTGCCTCAAGACACATCTTACTTAGCCTATCCTTCAACTCTCACTACGCATCTTACAATTGGTTATCTATGTTTCTAAAACTCCCACCTATGATCAATAAACATGGCTCTGATACCACTCCTTGCCCAGATTGTTTGCTTAACTTGGTTTTGTGATTTTTTTCACTCAATTAGTAAGAGATTCTAATGTGCATACATAGTGCAATTCAGAAGCAAATATGAAAGAGAAGAATGCTCACAGAGATAACACAAATAAACTCTTTGCTCATATTATTCACACTGCTAATAAGCAAAGATACAAACAAAGAGTGCAAAGGAATGCTTCAATTAGGAATGCTTCTTAGAGAGAAAGGAACTTCATCTAAGGCTATCTCTAATCGAGTTTTCTCTTTGCAATTGCATATGGTTATATAGGAGAGGGTGAGGTAGTTACATTGAACAACACATTTTTATTTCAATATGTGTAATGTATAGGGATCATATTATTTTCTCATGAAACTTCTAGCATGTTATGATTACTAATGAAGACCTATAATTATCCTTTAAGTACATGCACTAGTGTATAGCCCATACCAACAAAGGTGAAAAAGAAATTCTAAAACTAAAGTTTTACATTAAAATTAAAGATCATAAAAACATCATTAAGACATTGTAAAAGAATGTGAAGGCTTTCACATGGTCCTACAATGATATGTTAGGTTAGACCCATGGATGATCTAACATATCATTATATTAGATCTTAATATTAAGCTATTTAAACAAAATCTTTATAAAGTTTTCCATAACCTAGCCTTGGTCATTCATGATGAAATTACAAAACTCTATCAAGCTAGTTTCATTAGAGTAGTGGAATATGTAGAATAGGTATCCAATGGGGTAGTAGTACATAAGAAAAATTAAAATATCAATATATGCATAGATTTTCATAACCTTCACAAAGAAACAATCAAAGACAACTTCTAGCTATTGAGTATTGATCAACTTATTGACGAAAAGGTTGGTCATGTATTACTCTTATTTATAGATGATTTTTCAAGATATAAAGAAATTAGGATCAACCAAAAAAATTACTTATACATAATGTTCATAATACCTTGAAGAACTTTTTCTTATACCATGATGCCTTTCGAATTGAAAAATGTTGGGGCAAAATATCAATGAGCTATGACATATATTTTCAATAATTTCATGCTTAGCCTTATGAATAATTATATAGATGACATAGTAAGAAAATCAAAAGTAGATAATAAACATGCTCAACACTTGCATGTTTTTATTCAATGTTGTATTAAGTATAAGTTTCAATTAAATTTTAAGAAGTGCATTTTTAGTGTTGAAATAGGAAAATTGATTGGCTTTGTAGTCTTAAAAGTAAGAATGTGGATTGAACAAAATAAAGTCAAGGTCATAATCAACATGCTAGCATCTAGTAACCTTATAGAATTAGAATTTCTACAAGAATGTTTGTAGTTTACTTATTGATTCATTTCTAGATAGAGTGATAAACTACAACCTATGGAACACCTACTCATGAAAGGTATCAATTTTAATTTGGATGACAATAATAAAACTATCTACAATGGCATCAAGTAAGAATTGGCTTAACTACTAACATTGTACCTACCATAAGAAAACAAGTTGTTTTACATATACTTAGCAATCTTTTATTTCGATTACTTTCTTACTTTGTCAAAAGTGATTTAATGGATTCAAGATACCTACCTATTACCTAAGTCATACTCTTATAGCCTATTAAACCTAGTACACCATAGTTGAAAATAATTTCTTATTTTTAATATTTCCATGAAGAAGTGGTGACATTACCTTTTCTGAATGATGATAAACATTAGTTACAAAGGTAATGTACTAAGGGACATCACTTATAATATATATGAAAAAAAGAGTATAACTTGATGAAAAGTCATAGTATCTAAATTAGATTTACATTTTATTTCAAAAATTGCAATGAAAGGATAGGCTATCACTAGTTAAATGGTTGTGCTCTCTATTGAAGACAATGTTACCATAGAACCTAGCTTTCCAGATGATCATATTAGCTCTATTGACAATGTACCCAAAGGATATGAAGAAATACTCAACTTTGATTGGTTTTCAAACATATGCTTGGCTAGTATTACAACCATTCTCATCCTTCCTCTAGCATTTTCTTTTTGTTTTCCATGTACCAACAAGGTGGTTGAATTTGAAGGTCTTACTTGTAGGCTTATGGTAGCTTGTAGTTGAAAGTTGTTATGATTGATTGTCAAAGATGATTCTCAACTTATTATCAACCAAGTAACGAATGTCTATGCTTGTAAAGCTAAACATCTATTGTCATACCACAACTTGGCCAAAAATTTAATTCAAGAATTTAAATACATTGACATCCAACATATCCCTCAAATTAAAAATATGTTAGCAAATGTCATAGCTACTTTTTCATTAACCATAACACCAAAAGTATTATATAAATTACCATTGATGACAATGGCCTATGCTCAAACTATTACATAACAAGGCCAAGAGATATTTATCACAAGCATATATAATGATGTCCAAACTAAGTAGTTTGATGATATTATGTACTATTTATTATACAATGAATCCATCAACATGTAAATTCAACTTAAAAATATATTGTACACAAGAAAGGAAAAGAATATATCATCGTGTCCAACAGCATAATATGTCAAAAATCATATGACAATATATTGTTAGTTTACCTCTAAAAAGCTAAAGCTTAGGTAGTATTACAGCAAATGCATAAATGTTTATGTTGAGAATATATAGGACCCAGAATCATAACCACTAAGATTAGATGTTTAGGTTACTATTAGCCCTACATGGAACATTAATGTATGCAAAAGATAAAAAATTATAACACTCATCAACAACATAGAGAAATTTTGCACATTGCACAAATAAATTATATAAAACACATATAACATGGCCTTTCCAATAATGAGGCCTTCGTATTATCATACATATAATACCTAAGCTAACAGTAGGCCATAGTTACATTCTCACTACCATAGAGTACTTTACAAAATGGGTAGAAGCCATCTAATGAAGATAGATAACATTACAACAACTTTAATAGTTTATCCTTAATAACATCATTTTGTAATTTGACCTATCATTAATCATCATTATAGATAATGAATCTTAGTTTAGAAATAGTGAAGGAAAGGCTTTTCATAAGCAATTAGGAATTTAACATTCATTTTTTATATCATATTATTTATGAGCCAATGGTTAGGTAGAATCCCAACAAGACTATAACCAATATTTTTAAGAAAATAATAATGAATAAAAAAATATATTACATTAAAAACTATTATATGCACTGTGGACTTATATAACAACTTTTTGTACCACAACTAGTATTACAACTTATAGCCTTGTATACAGTACCGAAGCCATCCTATCTTTAAAGTTACATATTTCATCTTTGAGAGTAACCTTATCCAACCACATCAATAAAGATCAAAACAATGCATAGCACATCATCAACCTTGACTCAATGTAAGAGCATCACTTATAGGCAATTGTCGTTATCATGTGGTATTAAGAAAAACAAAGGAAATGACATCACTTTAATCTAAATCAAAAAAATCATTAAAGAAGGTAACTTACTTTTATAAGTTATTTGTGAAGCTCCTGATAAGTTCATGAAAAATTTGTAAAGACCATTTTTTATCACTAAGGACTTTAGTAATGGCACATTGCATATTGTGAACATAGATGTAACTAAGCTATCCTATCCAATCAAACATTCATATTTGCAGCCATATTACATCTACCATTGACCTCATTTCTCTTATTTTTACTTTTCTTTTGTTAATAGATTAAATTAGGAATGCCCCGATCTCATCACTTGACTATAAACAAGTGAGAAAATGTATCTTCTTTTGTATTTTTCACCCCTTGTCTTCCTCTAGAATGACTAAAACATATTGCAAACATATTTTTACTCCATTAATAACGCATGCTCATGAAGCATTGAAGATTTATCATTGGTACCTATATCATTAAACATGTGTCCCAATACTACTCTTTTTTGTCATTATATGTGTATATCTTTTTAGGTGGCTAATTATTTTCCTCCTAATGGTATTAATAGTTTTCATCAAAATGTGTCACAAAGATGCTATTCATTGAAGCACCATATTGCTTGGTAACTATGACATTTATTACTTCATTAAATTATTTAGCTATGTTGACAATAGTTTCCTCCCTTATTTTCCTTCCTTGTTTGCTTCTCTGATAATATTTGTAGGGATGTTATTAATCATCAAATTACTTTTCCTCGTATAGCATTTTACGTATTCGTATTTCATCCCAACCATGTGGACCATTGACCTTGTCACACATGGAAATGATAAATATTTATGTCTAAGTGTTCAACACAAACATAATGAAGCTGAAATATTTTAAAATCCTAATATCTATAGAAATGTTACCAAAACCTACTAAAGAATGTTGGAAAGAATGATAAAAGTATTCTTATCCCTCCAATAAAAAGAGGGGGAGAAAAGAGTCAACATGAAGTACATCAAATGTTGGACCATGAAATGTTAAGCATGTTCTAATAAAGCTTTCTATCCCTAATAATGACTACCTATGATCATATGATAGCCAATTCTTATAACCTTTTAAAAAAGAAAAGGAGAAGAAAGAAAAGAAAGAGGTCATTAACACATCATCTATAGTACCATGTTGTGGCTATATACTAGTGGGTTAGAGTAATGAATGTCATCCCTTTCTTGAGAAAAACCTTTCTTATGTACCTCACTGATTTTCTCTATTATCCTTGCATTTTCCTCTATCAACATAGTCCAAAATCTATGAATTCAAGTGTAACATAGAAGCACGTGCAATAGACCTATGATGGTATTTTATAAATTCTGTATTGATATTCTTTGGGTTCAACCTCAAAACATTAATAAAGAAGGACCAATGAAGCACCTAAAAAGAAATATATTTGTTTCTCAAGAAAAAAGGCCTTTCTTTCATAGTCTATATTTAATTCTAAATTAGGAATTAGGCATAAAAGTATCCCTATAACTCCTTCAAGAAATTATTTTATCATCTTTCTTTTACTCAAAATTCCTTTAAATATTATCCTAGCATAAAATATAAAATTCAAAACATGGATATGTTTGAGTGTATTTTTGTTAATAGTATATTTTTCAATATGTTCTGGGAAATATGATGCAAAAGTTAATGTTGGAGAGGATAATGCTTCAAATCATACCTGATAGATTACCTAACTACATTAGCATGAAAATATCATGCTTTATGCCTATAAAATTTAGAATTATAACTCCACTTAGGTAATTTTGGCACTTTGAGATTTCTGAGTAGGTTTTTAAAATTTGGGTATACTTTGGTAATTTTTATCAATGAAGTTAAAACTATTGTAAACTAGCAGTGGTAACCTTGAATCTTGAACTATATCAATCTAGTATTTTAAAGTGGCCATTCTCTTTTCTCCACATATGAAAGTCATAAACTAGTGCATCCTAGAAGGACCTTCAAAAAGTAATAAAGTCATAGAAACAATATCTCAAGGTAAGTCACCAAGCTTAATGAATGAAAATAGTTTACTACTATTTTCAAGAAAAGATTGATCCTAGAGTAAAGATTGATCCTAGAGTTAGCTAACATCTAAAGAAATTATCTAACCAAGATAGCCCTAAAGCCTTTTCCTTTACAACTAAGCATATGCAATTCCTTGAGCCCTTAGTACCTAGATTTGTACAACTATAATATTTTATGCATTATTTAATATAAATTTATAGTATTTTTATGAGTATTCTTCTTTACATTTACATTGTTGAATTTCTTATTGAAGATCTATTAGACCTGACAAGTCCTTTGCAATCACATGTTTTGATGTGTTTGGTGTCCGTTAAAGATTTATAAGTTCTTAGGTGATTGAAATTTATTATGAAACTATCTAGGAAATCCTAGATCTACTCCTTATACCTATATAGGTCTAGGGTTAAAGCTATTTAAGCTATAGAAATATTTGGCCCTTGAACACTTGAATTTTCTATCACTATATTGATGAGGTGTTCAATGGTAATTTGTAAGTCAATTATCCTATATTTATAGTCTAGTTTGTATGGTCAAGATTATTTGTCTTTCAAGATGTGCCTTGGCTCCATATGTCATACTTTAAGATTGTATGCATGATTTCAAGTTATTTAGAATGATTTTGGCTTTATTTATGTGTCCTTTGGTCCTTCTAGCATGTCCGTTAAATTTCTAGATTTTATTCTAGTTTAATGTACAAAGTGTAATTTTTGTGGAAGGAGGGTAGGATGACCACCCTACATTACTAAGATGACATGAGTGCTTAATATTTAAGCTACATAATTCTTTGGCCCTTCAACACTCAAATTTTTCTATCACTATATTGATGAGATGTCCAATGGAATTTTGTAAGTCAGTTATCCTATATTTATATTCTAGTGTGTTTGGTCAAGATTCTTTGCCTCTTGAGATGTTCCCTAGTCCCATATGCCATATTTTAAGATTTTTTGTAGGATTAAAAGTTCTATAGAATTATTTTAACTTTATTTTTGTGTCCTTTGGACCTTCTAGCATGTCCCCGAAGGTTCTAGATTTTATTCAAATCCAATGTAAAAAGTATAATTTTGGTGAAAGGAGGGTAGGATGACTATCCTACGTTAGTGAGATGACATGAGTTCATGTCCTTCTTGTCCATGTTTGAATCAAAATGTTAAAAATATATTCCAATTGTTTATAGCTACATTCCTGAATCTCCATTAATCCTTAGGCATTAATGAAACTCCTCCCTTTTTTTTCAAAAAATATAAATACTTAGGATGAGCTCTCACACATATCATAGATATAAATTTCATTTGATTTAAACTTTTGGAATCCATTATATGAATATCTCTTCCTCCCTTGGATAAGTTGATTCCTTTTCTTATATTTTTTTTATTTTAAGTCATTTCTTTCACAAGTGTAGCTACACTCTATCAAAGTGCTACCTTGCTTATGTAATTTTGAATCATTTAGTTGATGTGAAGTCCAATGTTTACATAGTGAATAAATCTCTAGGTTTTTATTTATTTCATTATTAGTGCTTTAAATATAAAAATAATAAAAATAATTATTTCATTTTCATTTTTATAACCTACAAAAATTCAAACTTATCTAAGAAGGTCATAACTATATGTCATGTTGTTGGGTCAACGAGGTTATGTGACTAATAATCCTTTTATTGCATTTCATATGTGATGTTATATCTATCCCCAAGTGGGATTGCCAAATGAGCATTGCACATGTTCCCAAGAGGGATTACAATTTGTGTATATTTATGTTTGTTTTGTTCTTATATTCATAAAATTCATAGAAATTATAAAATATAAAATTATAAATAGTCTCTTTATTTTTTTCTATGATAATGCAAGTTATTCATTTATATCATATGTATTATATTGTCTTTTATATTTATTGCACACAATGATATGCATTAGTTTTCTTGGTAATTCACTCAATATTATCTTCAAAGTTTACATTTGTATGATATATACCATTGGTTCAAAACTAGTGGGACTCTTATCATTAACATCATTATTGAAATAGGTATTGATGAATTATCTTGAAATACTTACACATTTATAATTTTCCTTTTTTAAGTTAATTTTGTAGAAAATAAATGACCAAAAGAAGCTTGGCTAAATTAAGTAGTGAAATTTAATTGTAGCAGGAGCCTTAATTGGTCCAAATTAGTTTCAAAAATATGATGAATAATGAAGCATGTTCTATCATTATAAAATTTCATCAAGATAAATTGGAATGATGGTGTGATGCACATGAACAATGAAAATAACCTAGAGAAGCTACAAATTCTACCCTTTATGAGGATTTGTCCAATCAAGGCTTCATTGAGGATTTGGGTAATTTGGAACCCATGTCACCCCAATAACCATAATATTCTATTCATGACAATAAATAACTTCATGATATTATTATGAAATTCAAGTATGAGTGCATAAATGTTAGAAAGTAGGCAAGACCGTTTCCTACATACTCCCATTACTACAACATGAATGATTCTAGGGGAAGAAGATTATTGTATCTTTATACATGGACTCCAAGCTATACTTGCAGTGACCTGAAGTAGTCCATTCCACATTTATCTTACCTAAATTTTAATGAATGTATTAATGGATTGGATAAGCCATTGTTTTCCATGAATCCACTAGGGTCAAATTCATGAAGTAGTTTGCATCTTACCTAAAAGCATTGAGAAGAGCATAATTAAAAAGAATAATATCAATGACATTTCAACATTTATTGTAAAGTTAAATCATGATTTGAAGCTTCATGTTTAATTAATTTTCACCACTTATAAGCTACAAGGATTGAACATTGAGTGGTAGAAACTTCATCCTTTTTCCTTACATACTTACTGATCATGCTAGAATATGGTATTGATCTCTTCCACCCAACTCCATCTCTTCTTTGAAAGATATGTTAAAATATTTTTGCATTATATTTCAATCTTATGCCTAAGTTGCAAACCTTAGAAATAAGATAGTAGGATGAAATCATGATACTAATGAATCATTAGGTATGGCCATAGAACATTACAATTACATCTGAGATCAATGCTGAAATCAGGGATTCAACAAACATGAATAATTAGTGCTCCTAGTAGAAAAACTACAATAACAAACTCATGGAATAGTGGATATGTATATCTTGGATGATCTTTACTAGAGGTCAGTGGCTCCAATTATTGTTGTATTTGATGTTATTGCTAAATTGAAATGTAAATAACATAAGCATGCCAATGTAGAGGAAGCCAATATAAATACCCAATGTTATAAGAATGTAAAAAGTGCTGAATTCAAGATTCAACCTTCTAATATTATTAAATCCCTTGTTTAAGAACTTTTAAGTACAAAATAGACTTTGGTGGATCTTGCCAATGTTGTTGACAAGGTTTGGGATGTGCTAAATCAAAAGATGAGTTCAGGTTTCAATAATATGAAATGAAAATTCATTAAAGTAGCTAGCCAATTTTAAAAAAGAAGTAAGAGGCCTTACCATGATCAAATTCCTTATTCTTATGATCCATTTTATTCACAATTTCAATAAGGAAAGGAATCTGATACTTACAATGCTCCCTCGACATGGCAACAATCTTCTTCATGTCATTCTTTTTCCTCCATGAAACTCAATAGGCCATGAACCAAATACCTCATGCAATATCCCATTAATACTAGCCATATCCACCATATCCATAACCATATCTACATGTCCACCAATGTCCATCATGGCCATTTATGCCATCACATGAGGTAATATTAAATCAACCATAGTGGGAGCATGTCTAGTTCCTAAAATCTAGATACTGTCCTTATTTTTCATCATCATAAACTATTGGAAAGTACCACAATAATCACGTTTCTTCCATGATAAGAAATTTATCACTTCATAGATCTAAACATTTTCATAAGATAAATAAGAACAAAAGGTCTATAAGAATTCATGTTCTTCACCTTCACCATCATCTTGATAGAAATAAAATTGAGGAGATTATGCTTCTAAATAACAAGTTCAATAATGAGCTTATCAGGTTCCTACCTTGAACAAAGTTATGGGGGAAGAACCCTCTACATAATGGCTTAAGTGGAATAGTATGGTATAATTCTTGGTGTGATTTAATAAATTATGTGTTTGATAAATTTGATGTGTGTAGTTAGTGATTTTTATATATTTTAAGCTTAATGATTAATCATTGATGATCTTATAGTGTTATTAAGTATGTTGGTAACTGTATAAGAAAAATCAATTAATGTGCTTTATGAATGCTCACTCAATAAGCCAATGGTGGATGGGTGAGTTACATATGTTATGATGATGTGATATTTCTAAATGGATTCAAAGTGGATCTTTGATTAATGGAATGCCCATGAAATAGTATGTATCCATCCACTTTTTCTTTATCCATCATTGATGAACAAGGCTCAAATTTAGCAAGGAGCTAGGACTCACACTATAAGTTATTAAATCTACTACTACTATAACCATGGATAGGTGTTGGATTCACATATTAGGATATGAGCTCTAGAATCTTGAAAGAGTGTTTGGTTACTAGTAAGAAAATTTGGTCTCAGTGAGAATATTTGTGACTGCTGGATGGGTCTAATCAATGTAATTGTACTATGGTGCATATTGAAGAGCAAGAAATTAGAAGGAAGGTCGAATAAGTTCCACTAATTAAAAAGAAAATTACATACAAATATACATGGTTCTCCAAATTAGTTATGTTTTCACTCAAAGGGTAGAATCCTTGCACACCTCTAGACTTTATTTCTTCAAAAATGTGACTTTAAGGACACCAAAACCTTTACAAACTTTTAGCTATGAAAGAGATTTTCTTACACATAAACACACCTTTTTTCAAAAGGTTTCAGTAAGTTCAAAATATAATTTCAAGGATCCCACAATGTATGCAATATCTTAAGCTTTGCATGGGGTGTTTTCTCTCAAGAAATGTACCCAACCCCACAAGGCTCCAACAAGTTCAAGAGATGCCTTCTCACAAGAAGCACATCAATCTCACAAGACATACAAAGAAAGAAAAGAAAGATTAAGAAGAGAATGTACTCAAATTACAAACTCCTTGGTTTGAGGCTCTTGACAATCATAATATGTATAATAAATCAATTAAAGAATAAATCAATTCACAAAATATGTACAATGAAGGGAATATTTGTGCAAATTTTGTATGTCATTCTCATAAATATATCATTTCTTTTATAGTCTTTGTTCTTGTCAAATAGTCATTAAAGTTAATCAAATAGCTAGTTGGGATGTCTCAATCATGCTTAGGACATCTTAGTGACCTCTTGATGCTTGCATGTGGGACTTCTTATTTGTGCTTGGAAGATATCATTTACTTTTTGATGCTTGCAAGTGGGATGTATCACTTTAGTTGAAACATCTTAATTGTACTTAGGATGTCTGCTAATTTTCTTGGACATCTCACTTGAGATCTAGACTTTTTAATAAGGAAATCTACTATTCCTTTGGGATGTCTTGACATCTACCAAAATATCTTTATTTTACTTTTAGATATCATGCATCATTGTGACTTCACCAAACTCTTGCAATCTTGGTTGAGACATCATTACCTGGGATTAACAACTCACATCTCATCTTGGTCTGATCATGTTCTTATCAAAATCTTATTTCTTTCAAGTCCTATAATATTTCACAAGCACAATTTTCACATTCTCAATTTTCCAAGGTTGTGACATACCAAAACATCAACACACATGCTATCATGCTTAGCCACATTGGTTAAAAGAGTTTCATGATCTTATGGATCTATCTATGCCATGTAGTGAGGGATGAATTCTCATCTTCATGTATGTTAAAGACTCTATATGGTGTTCTTACACTTTAGTTATTCCCATAATTAAAACTCACCATCAAAAACCATCTTCTAATGAAAGGAAAAATGATAAAATATAAAAAAATAATGAAATAAAGTAAATACTGAAAAAAGAATAGAAAATATATAAAAAAAATGAAGAATAAGAGATAATGGAAATATAAATGCTATTCTAAGCTCTTTGGCCCACATAAATTGGTATTTTTACCATCATGCACTGATCATATAATTTCTCAAGAAAGATGAAAATGAATAGTCAAAACAATAATCATACAACTCTTTCTCATGTTTATCCTATTGCCTAGATCACTTGACCCCTAAATGTAATAGTCTAAGATAATCTCTTAATCATTCCTACCCATGGCCATGAAGGCCTAGAAGTCTCTCTTTTAGTGGACTTTGATAATATCAAATGTTGTGTCCATCCAATTCCTTAATCCATTTATTTCTTAGGATCAAGATCATAATCCTTGGCCTAAATCATAATCATATCTAGACCATGAGGACCAATCTCTTGGTCATGGCATTTTAGTCACTATTCGGATTAGGGCTACTTAGCACAACAAGAGGGATCAACATGAGTGTTTCAATAAATCAAAATTTGGAAAATCTATTGTGCATACATGCATAAAGGAAAATCAAACTAGAATCTTGAGTTCTAGATGATCTATATAGAATAACCAAATCTAGATGGCACTAGTAGTGGTATATGTGAACTTGCACTTAGAAAGGGAAATTAGAGATCTATTCTGACCATGTAAATGTGTAGTGATAAAGAGATATAGTAGTGGATCTCTCACATGATGTAGGATATGCTCATGCACTCCATAAGCTAATTGAATGATTGGTTGAAGATCTAGTGTTGTTGCACTCTCATCTTCTCTCTCTTATTCATCATTCATTATCCATGTTTTATCACCATTTTATACCTCTTTTTGGATGATAGGAAGTTGATCAATCAAATATAACGATGAGATTTGACCATTCAAAAGCATGGACTTACCTTTGATGGTGAAGTCTTACTAGTTGATGGGAATCGACAGATATCTCATCTGTGACATCCCATCCTTGGATCTCATGGCAAACATCAAATATACAATATATTAGACATTATGCATACAAATAAAATATATCAAATGCAAAATATATGTGATATTAGACTTTATGTATAAAATAAATAATAGGAAAACTTTAGAAAGAGTAGGAAAAAATGCTTTATTGATATGGAATAGTGTATCTGGATCATGCACTAAGAGTGTTTCTTGGGGTTTTCATCCTTTGAAATCTATCTTTTAGAAGGAATCCAACACTACTATTTAGATATGGTTATAACCATTAGACACTACTATTTAGATATGGTTATAACCATATCTAAATAGTAGTGTCTAAAGGTTATAAGGACACTACTATTTTTGTTTTCTTACTTGAATAAATCTTGTCTAATGGTTTGTTTCCAATTATGGCGTCTGAAAAATCCTAATGCTAAAATTAGGATCTACATGGATAAGAATTTACTTCTGCAGATTTCTGAACTTTTGTAAGAGGCAAAGCGTGTGACCAGAGCTGTAGGGATGCTTCAGCACCTTCTCTGTTCCTCTCTGTGTACATGTTTATTAAGTCAGACAGCTCTTGCTTCATTTAGAAAACTGTCCCTGATTACTCTAGAGTGCAGAATGCTAATGGTTGGTGTCTTCTATTGCATTAGCAATCCAATAACTGTTGAGGCCAACCTCACCTATGCTAGGCATAGGGCCTTGTTTGAACAAGTTTAATATCACAAAAAATCACAAGTCGTACACTATTGACATGTCAAGCCCTCATGGTCTAAATTAAATGTACTTTCATGGGCTTGAATAACCCATAAATTGTAAAATGCAATGTACCTAGTCAAAAAATGCAACTATCCAACACACATCCAACTCGTGCACAACTATCCAACACATATACATTAAACCTGGTTAAAGAATGCAACTATCCAACACACATCCAACTCGTGAACAACTATTCAACACAGATACATTCAACCTGGTCAAAGAAAGCAACTATCCAACACATATATATTGAACCTAGTCAAAGAATGCAACTATCCAACACACATCCAACTCGTGAACAACTATCCAACATAGATACATTGAACCTGGTCAAAGAATGCAACTATTCAACACACATCCAACTTGTGCCAACTATCCATGGGACACATGTCACTAGATCTGCTTTTCTCTCATCTTACAGCCGTTGATTCCATTCTTGAATTTCATGCCCAAGCTCGATCCAACCCTATAAATACCCTGTCAATTCACATAAACAATGGGGGGAGCCAAAGTCTGTAGCAACCATTTTCTGTTCTGTTGGCAGGCAACACCAACAGTGGAGGCATTTTCGGTAGTCTTCTCTCTTCTACCGGCAGGTGGAAGCACACAACAGGAGCATGAAACTCGTAGTGAACATCAACAACAGTTGCAGGGCAAATTGCAGATGATAGTGTGCTTGCCCTGCAGTAGCAATTGTTGATGTACGGTTTTCTATTTTCTCATACAGAAACAAACACGTTTTCTTTTCTTTTCTTTTTCTTTTCTACCCACGCGACAAAGACCAACACCCTCTTTCTGCCTATAAACAGAAACCTGGCAGAGAAAGGTTGTACGTACATCGTTTTGTTCTTTATTTATTTACTTTCAAACAAGAGGACAAATTTTTCTCTCTGGCATCTCCAAGCGTAGAAGCAGAGCAGAAGCAACCGTGGTGGCAGACAACTTTTACAGTTTTCAATATTATTATTTGCATTTTATTTTAAATTATTTATTGTACTCTTTTAAATTGCACAAATTATTTAACTTTTCAATATTCTTATTAAATTCAATTTCTCACTGGAACCTCAACTGGCTAAAGACATCACCAAGGTCCTACAAGGAAACATTAAGGTCTTTTCCTAGTCATATGAAGATATGCTAGGCCTAGACCCATGCTTAGTATAACATAACATCATACTAGACACTAGCATTATACCAGTTAAGAGAAGAAAGTATGTAAGATAAGACCCAATTTAGCCTTGGTAGTTCATGATGAGATATTGAAGCTCTACCAAGCTTGTTTCATTAGGGTTATTGACTATACAGAATGGATTTCCAACATAGTGATCATCCCAAAAAACTGGGAGTATCCATCTTTGCATCAATTTTTGAGACCTAAATAAAGAAACTATTAAGGATGACTTCCCATTGTCTAGTATTGATCAACTCATCGATACCATGGCTAGGCATGCCTTATTAACCTTTATGAATGGCTTCTTGGGATACAACCAAATTAGGATCAACCTAGAGCATAAACATAGCATGACCTTCATGACTCCCAAAGGGTCCTATTGCTATACAATGATGTCCTTTGTCCTTAAGAATTCAAGATCAACCTATCAATGAGTCATGATTTATATCTTCAACCATTACATGCTAGGTTTACTTAATAGTTATGTGGATGACATAGCTATTAAGTTCAAAGAGGCTAGTGATCATTCTAATGATCTAGATCTTGTGCTTAAAAAGTGCCTCAAATATAAGTTTAGGATCAATCCTAAGAAGTGTGTCTTTGATGTTAAGATTATCAAGATGCTTGGCTTTGTAGTATCTAAAGTAGGAATACATGTTGATCTTGATAAGGTTAAGGACATATCCAAATTAGTAGTGTCTGTAGTCTTAAGGACACTACTATTTAGATATGGTTATAACCATTATAACCATCCAAAAAGCTATAGTAGCAGTGCCCTACTATGGTGCCCAACACCTAGTCCACAAATGGGAATGGGAAGTGTTCCTTGAAGGTCACCATATTGAGAAACCAGAAATCAATACAAACCCTCCACTTGCCATATTTTTTAGGGATGATAATGAGTGGGCTAATCCATTTGCTATCGGTGACAGAACAAATGAATCCTACCTTTAGCAACTGTTTGATTTTATCTTTTATAACCTGCTTCAATTTGGGATTGAACCATCTTTGTGGCTATCATCGTGGCTTCATGGAAGGGTTAAGATAGATCTTATGCTAGTAGACCCTGGGATCAACTCCATTCAACTCAGGATATGACCATGTGAATGCAGCAACTCATTTGTTTACCACCTCTAGCAACTTCTTCTTCTGTTCTAGAGCAAGGGTGGCATTAATGATTACTAACTTTCCATTTTGTAAAAATGCATACTCTAAGTGAGATGGTAAAGACTTTAACTCAAGGGGCTCTTATTTGAAGCTCTCAGGAATTTCTAGCTTCCCCCAATCATCTTGGTCATCAACAGTGGAGACCTATTGATGAATCTCCTCCATTTCATCGCTATTGTCGATGTAGGCTTATACAAGCCCCTCTGATGGTTCCATGCACAATGCGCTGCTAGAAGGATCAACTATCAACCACTAGGTACCTTCTTGATTAGTGGCTGCTACGTACAGGCATAGTTGAATAGGTGATTCCTCGGTACACCAGCTACATTCTTGAAGGGATATCTGCTTAGTGGACCATAATTGTTGCACGTAGTTGCACCCTGAGTCACTGTACATGATGCATGGAACGTGTTTCTTCTCGACCTTCCCGAAAGGATTTTCCTTGGAAATTTCAACAAATAGATCATGGAGGCCTAGTCATGCGTCCACCGTGCTTAGCCAGGCCCTTCCCATGATGATAGGAAAGTTCCCCTTGTAGTTCTCTACATGGATGACCAGGAAATTAGCAGCATAGGACCACCCACAGATGGTGGTCATAATGTCCTCCACCAATCCCAAGGGAACAGTAATGGACTGGTCTGCTAACTCGAGCCGGATGTTGCTCTTCTTTAGTGGGGGCAGGTTCTAGTTCTTGTACATATCATGAGAGATCAAATTGATCATTGACCCCAAGTTGACAAGACCTTTGCATGGCTCATTCCCTACCACCTGAAGATAGATGAGGGGGCTTCTTGGATCAGTTAATTTCTAGGGAAGGTGACCTGATTTGATCCAGTCGGTCACAACATGTGTGAGCATGATCGTCTGGACATTGTAGTGTTGTTGTTGTTGTTGGCTTGGAGGCTGCTCTAGCGGTGGAGTAGTGGAGGTGCTTTTAGGTTCAAAGGCACTAGCCATAGGTGTATGCAAGGGTATGTTCAAATTGTTGGGCCAGAAAAAGGGATGTTTCCATGACTTGGATTCCGGTCCACTCAGCTAAGGTGTCGGTTGTAAGTTAATAGCTCTCGTAGTGTTTCGTTGCTGCGACTGTGGCCATATTTCTCCCTGCATTGATGGAGCAGGTGGTAGATGAGTGGGATGTGGTGGAGGAGTGGCAAGAGAAGATGATGGAGAATATAAGAGATGTAGGTTTTTCCCTTGGGGTGATGGAGATTGAGGATGAAAATACTCCGAGGGGTGGTAATGACCTTGAAAGGCTGCATGGCTAGAAGAGTCCCTTGGAGAGACTAGTTGCTGAACATAGTACACATGGGGATCTGGCTATTTGTAAGGGTATTGCTGCCTAGGAGGTGGCATCCCCCATGTTTTTGGGTGCTTCCACTATTGGAAGTATTCATACGGTTTCAGTGGCGCTCCACTTGGATAGTATCCTTGCTGCTGCTAGTGGAATTGCCTAGAATTACCTTGTGGATAAGGCAACCTTTGGGATGTTTTCTATTGTGCCAAGAGAGGGTTCAATGCGTACACCCCAGACTCTTGAAGATGTGACACCATAGGACAACATCCCTTAGGATGTTCATATTGGCATATGCCACATTCATCTTCCTCCTTGGTGTCAAAGTCTGCAACCTGCTCTGGTATAGCAACCATGCCCTTTCCCTTATATTGGGCACGTTCAGCTTCCTTCTTTCTACATTGATCACGATCATTACCTTGTGCTATGGACTCCTCTATGATTTTTAGCACACTTTGGACCCTTTCGTCCAAAGAGTCCCATATCTTATCCACCTTTGCCAAAATTTTAGATGTGAACTTTTGTAACGACAAGGTCTTTCAGTTTACCGCTACTTCCAGCAATGATTCTTCCTTCTCATCACAAAAACAGACTTCCCTTTTTCCAAGGGAAGGATCTTGATTGAATTCTTCTGGACTCTCCTTTTTCCTAAGTTCTCCTTCCTTCTTGGCCACTTGTTCAATGAGACGTTGCAATTGATGGGCCCTTAGCTCCGATAGTCAGCCCTGGGCATACATGCCTAAGGTCTTTCTCATTTCAAAATGGAGCCCATCAATGTTGTGGTGAAGTTGTGCCACTAAGAGTAACCATGACTAGGACACTGATGCAACAATGAGTAGTACCTACTCATGGCGGCATCCAAGGGTTCATGATTCCCTTGTTTCCAACCTTGGATTTATCACCTCAGATTCATCATTCTAGAGTATGTTTGATACTTTTCATTGAAAATTTCAAGCATCATACTCAATCTTTTGATTGATTTCAGCTCCAAGGACCAGTACCAACTTTCAGCTTCTTTGATGAGCGTGCGAGGAAACAGCTTCATCCTTTGCCAATCATTGTCAATGTTTTATAGGGTGCAAGCATCATGGAACACCTGCAAGTGGGTTTGCAGATCACAGTTGTATCCACCTTCAAATCTTGGGATGTTGTTCATATCAACATGCTTGATCCGACTATCCTTCATTTACCTACTAGGGATTTGAACTGCCTCAAAGATCTGGAGCATACTCCAGGTAGCCAACAACGGCTCATCTGAATCATTGTCCTACTAGGACCATGATGTCTGTGATGATTCCGACTATCCCTTCTTTCATGCCAACGAGCATCATGTGATGGTTCGCATGTTTCCTCATGTTTCTCCTTTCGATCCTTCCAAACCTTTTTTCCCCCATCCTTTGGCTTCCTCCTACCTTGGTTGTGATAAGAGCCTAAGCTAGATGAAGGAGAAGGAGAGCGAGAGGATGAAGAAGAAGGAGAGGGATCTCTTCCTCTACCCTAATGATAGTCCCGATCGTCCCATTCATCCTTGCTATGTGACCTTCCATCCCCTTGGGAATCTTGGTGACCTAGATGCTTGGAATGAATCATGGATTTGAGGACCTGTTGCCCCAAGGGAAGTTCAGTTGAATGGGTGTCATGAAAGATGGGATCCCCATTGTCTTGCAACCCTTGCAAAAATAAGGGATTACTGAATTATTTTCCCTTCAGTTGTTCATATCTGTCCACCTACTGCTAATCTCTTGCTCATTGAGCCTTAGTGGGATGATGGTCTCATAGTCATGGTCCTACATGACATACTCTACTCCAAGGTCCTGGATGCCCAATCTGCCAAGATTGTGAAATAGCATCATAGGAGCCGATTGGTCGGGAGGGTGTACAATATTACCCTCCATGTCCCGCCATTGTAGATGCTCATCCTGATGTAGGATGAATGTGAAATTAGGGATGTACTCATCAAGATTCTTATACACCACCTGACACTCCTATGGTACTAGTGGGATGGATATCTCCCTCCTGCGAGAAGACATATTGGATGTTATATGGTCCGTGTAATTGGTGTACCATACTATTTACTTTAATCCACCTATCATGTGTAAATTTTTCTATCCTGGGTCCATTCCAATGACTTGAATGATAATTTCACTAAGGTTAGATGATGCATGTTAGACTTAATAGTCCCTAGAAATGGCGCCAATGATGAGCAGCTAGGTACCCCTACACCCAACCATAAAAATCATGAGCATTCACTCACAACTCGATCGAAATCTGTAGATTGTAAGAACTTAACATACACCAGAATTCTAACCAGTGACACCTTGGGTTAGAACAGTCGTTGTCATCCTAATCTCACTTGTGAGGTTCTGTTTATGATGGTTAAGTGAGACTAAGGCTAATGATTTTTATATCTTTTCGGTGACTAATTGAGGTATGGAAAGTAAGGAATAACTATTATCTAATCTCTAATTATCCTAGCTTATATTCTAACTATTCCTAGCATAAGTATTTTGTCCCATCTTCCAAGCAACTTCACAGCATCTCCTACCACTTTTGGGTTACCAGACGTTAAGCGTCACTAGGCTTACCAAGTGTTTGGGTTGCATTCGAGATGGTCGTACTTATGGCCTTAACAAGCTACGAATGAACAATAGCAATTGAAATTATAATAACGAAAACTTAAGTAATTAACAAGTTACTAATAAATCATAAACATATTAAACTATTAAATGCATAAAATAACTAAGTCCAAATGCTATAAGGAATGCTTGAATAGTTTGTCTTTATTGTCGTCACACCAATGGGCTCAGATACATCAATGCTCGGATAAAGAGCTGATCACTTTTCTTACACCTACTGTGGGCACTTGAAAAATATTCTATCTCCTATGGGAACAAACTGCAAGAGCTTTACTAAAACTAACTGAAAGATGCCTAAATAAGGTGGAAGGCCCTCTTATTTATAGGCCGAGATAGGTGGCTGCATAAACGGGGCCACGTCGATGTAGGAAGGCTATGTCAACGTGACTGCATATACATGGCCCAGTCGACGCAGTGACTTAATGACACTTCATCATTAACCAAAATCATATTAAGTGACACCTAGGTACAAATGAATAAACAATGCTAAAAAACTATAAAAATCATGCAAATACATGATATTCTAGTGCAAACAAGCTCACCCAAGGATAGAAAGCAAGAAAAAAAAGTGTAATAAGGGGAAAATAAAGGTAAAAAAAAGGGAAATATAAAAAATAAGACTAAAAATTACCAACAAGGATCATGGTTTTGCTAGTTTTGGGCCTTTATGGGCCATGATGTCAATTTAAGGCCATAGAGGACCAAGGTCAAATGGTGTCAAATAGTGGTTAGGGAAGGTCAAACCCCACTATTTGATACCAATCAAAGTTTTAACAAAGGTAAATAATATAGACAAAGAAAGTATAATGTTATGTAAAGGCTACAAGAAGGCCATAAGGGTTAACCATGCAACATAAGGCCAAAAACATGTTGAAACATCAAGCAAAGCATGCTACCTATGGTAAAAATTGGATAATATAGGTCAAAAGATAGTTGAGTTTTGCCAATTTTCTACCTTAGTAGGTTATGGTTTAGGGCTGCAAGGCTATTAGATGGACTTGGATGCTAATTAGGCTTGTTTCTAAGCTGTTTGGGCCTAAAAACAAGAATTTTGAAACTTCTATGCTAAGACCTCCTTGCTTCTATGCTAATCCCCCCTTCTAGGGGGGTATGCCAACATGAAAGGTTTCAAGGGGCTAAGTTTTGATGAATTTTGGTTAGTTCTATACATGCATGTGTATTCTTGGCAATGTCAGTGTAGATGGGTGTTTCCCAAGGTCAAAAGTTCTTAGTTTTAAGGCCATTTAATGCATTTTAAGGTTACCCCCATGTTTCTACGTTGAGGCCCCCTCTAGGGGAATATGTTAGCATGGAGGATACCAAGGGGCTGATGTTTAATAAATTTTGATTAGTCTTGGGCATGCATATGCATTCCTAGGGTTATTAGTGCTACCAAGCATCACCCAAGATCAAAACATGTCAATTTTGAGGTCATTTTTAGGTTTTTAAGGGTTACCCCCTTCTTTCCATGTTGAGCCTTAGCGCCCCCTTCCAAGGGGGTACACTAGCATGGATGATCCCAAGTGGTTGATTTTTAACAAATTTTGATTAGTTTTAGGCATGCATGTGCATTCTTGAGGTTTTCGATGCTACTAGACACTACCCAAGATCAAAAGTTTTCAGTTTTAAGGATTTTAAGTTAAATTTTTGAGTTACCCCCTTGTTTCCATGCTAATTCCCA
>MNCI01017937.1:260817-406956 GCA_015680685.1 Gnetum montanum | reverse complement strand
CACTCCCCCTCCTCTAGGAGGGTATGTTAGTGTGGAGGATTCCAAGGGGTTGATTTTTGATAAATTTTGATCAATTTTTGGCATGTATGTGCATTCCTAGGATTGCTAATGCTACTGGACACTACCCAGAATCAAAAGTTGTTTATTTTAAGGCTTTTTAGTTAATTTTTGAAGTTAAACCCTTGTTTCCATGATGAGGCCCCCGTCAAGGGGGTATGCCACCATGGAAGTATCCAAGGGGCTAATTTTTAATAAATTTTAATCAATTTTGGACATGCATGTGCATTCTTGGTGTTGCCAAAGCTGTTGGATAGTACCCAAGATCAAAATTTGTTAGTTTTAAAGATTTTAAGTTAGTTTTTGGAGTTACCCACTTGTTTCCATGCTAGGCAGCCCCCCTCCAAGGGGGCATGTCAGCATGGAGGATTCTAAGGGGTTGATTTTTTTATAAATTTTGATCATTCTTGGACATGCATGTTCATTCCTAGGGTTTTCACTGCTACTAGACATCACCCAAGGAAAAAAATTGTTAATTTAAGGTCATTTTTAGAATTTTTAAATGTTGCCCTCTTGTTTCCATGTTGCACCACCCTCCAAGGGGATTTGTCAGCATAGATGATTCCAAGGGGTTGATGCTTGACAAATTTTAATTAGTATTGGACATGCATGTGCATTCCCAGAGTTGCTGGTGCTGTTGGACACTATCAAAGATCAAAAGTTTCCTATTTTAAGGCTTTTTAGGTAATTTTTGGACTCACCCATTTGTTTCCGCACTAGGCTTCCCCACCACACTAGGAGGTATGTCAACATGGAGGATTCCAAGCAGCTGATTTTTGAAAAATTTTGATTAGTCTTGGACATGCATGTACATTCCCAAGGTTGTTGATGCTACTAGACATCACCCAATATAAAAACTTGTCAATTTTAAGGTTTTTAAATTGGTTTTAATGGTTACCCCTTGGTTTCCATACTAAGCCCACCCTCCAAGGGGTATGTTAGGGGGTAATAACCAAGGGGGTTATTAGCTACTAGAGGTCATGGAGGGGCAATAAGTCTCTTAATGTAAGAACTATGATCACTAGAGGTTGGGGAACAGAATTTCTATGTTATAGCCCCTTAAACCCCCGTGTTGGCCCCACAATAGATGGCATGGAAGGGGGGTTCACCAACAAGGGATATGATACAAGGTTGCAAATTATCTTGTTTGAATGTAAGAGATAAGCTATTGGAGGTTGTACAAGAGTATGAAGGACAATCATGATAACTACATGATCGATTTATATAGCTAGGTGGTTTATCTATGGATTTTTGTACCACTTCCCATTCATTCATGCTAGGTTTAAGGTTCTTAGCATGGATGAGGCCTCCCCCCATTATGGAACTACCAAATCAAAAGGTTTTTACCACATTCAACTAATTTTTCTAGGTTTTAGGGGTTGTTGACAGTGATTAGATAAGCTCTTGGCTATGTGGACCCCTTTTGGGGTTCAAATTTGGGAGTGATGGGTAGTAGGGAGTATGAATGAGGGTTATCCCCCTTTATCTCATACTAAACACCTACCCTCCCATCTCCCCACCCCACCGCGCCACCGCCCACACCCCCCCCCCCCCCCCCCCCCCCCACAAAGGGGTATAAGCCAAGATCGACATCTAGGGTGACCATTTTAGAAAAGTTTGATCCCTTTCAGAGCCTAAGGTTGAATGGAGTAAGTTGAAACTACTAAAAATGATAAGAAAGTTAGTTTTTAATGATTTTGAGAGGTGAAAGGCATGCAGCCATGTTGAGTATGATACTTGCAATGTAGATGCATGCTAGTTAAGTCTTGGGTATGATTCTATGTGTTAAAGGAATTAGAACCCCAATGTTGATGTAGTTACTAAACCAAAAACTAGCATCTGTGAGGGCACCGAGTGAGGCCCATGGTTTTAAAAGTTTTAAAAATTAAAAATTAAGAAAAAAATGGTAGTTATTGTTTTCCCTCCTTCACTCCTAGTGTGCAAGATACTTTCCCTCTACACCCCTTAGACTTTAGTGTATGTGGAGTTGCCATACATAGAATTAGCAAGTAGGGGTTTGAATTAGAAACATTGGGTTTTTAGGATTTTTAGTGTTAAAATGTACATAAGCTCATCACAAATAATTATTTCAACAACCAATGTAATGGAGGAGAGACTTGGCATCCATTGGTTTAGCTAATCTTGTGGAATCTCAATGTTGAAGCTTCTCCTCCCTCTCTTGGCGAGCATTGAGGCTCTACCCCCTTTAGATCTTAAGCCTTCTTTCAATGTTGAGCATCATCACGAAGAAAAATAGCAAGAATCCATAACTTTAAGTGTCAAATGAGGCTACTAGAAGGATCTCTACCTTTTCCAAGGAGGTTTCCATCCAAGGGACCTCCTCATCAGTTCCAAGGTAGGCCAATTTTTCCTTTTTCTTAGTGTTCTTGCCATTTTTGTTGTTTTTTCTAGGTGCTAATAGGATGTTTTCCTCAGATTAGTCAAAAAGGTTCAATAAAATTGAATTTTAGCAAAATATTGCCTAAGGTTTTGGTTATTTTCATGTGGATCTAGAGTTATTTTGTTGTTTTCACCTTGGTAAATAAGATTTTTGAAATTAGGCTTGCTTTCTCAACTGCTTTTTTCTAAAAATCTCATGTTGAGGCTATTTTTCTTAGATCTAGGGCTAAGGGCTCATTAAAATTAAATTCTAATGGCATCCTACCCCCTTATTTTGGTGCTTTCTATGATGGGTTGGTGTTGGTTTGGCTATTTGGGTTATAATCTATGGATACATAATGTCAAATTTGTGTTTTATGATGCTTTTTGTTTTAAAAAGGCTAGTTATGTTGTGTATTTTGTATTAGAAAAATGGCTTAATTTTTGCAACATTTAATTTTTTAGGTTTCTAGTGTTGTGTTTAAGCTTTGTAATGGCTATTTTCTTCTTTAATTTGGAGTTATATTAATTATGTTATGGCTATTTTAGTTTGGTCATGCAATTAGGAGTTTGTGCCTTTTTTTAGATTTTCATCAATATTAATGTTTTTTTCCTGAAAATGAAACTAGGGTTTTGAATTTGTATTGAGTATGGATATGTGGGACATGATCCATGCTTTCAAATGGTGGTGGAATCACTCTATTTGGAGCTCAAATGAATTTTCAATGAATTTTTTTCTAACATTGTGCAAATGCAGGTTGATGGTGATGACTACGTTTTTGCTATTACTAGCTATGTTTTCTGTAAGAATGGTTACATTTTTTTGGTTGCAATTGTCATGAATAGAAAGTTCATGATTTTAGGATTCCTTTCATGGTGGAATCACTAAAATTAAAGCTTAGATGAATTTTTTACAAATTTTGTAATAAGGTTATTTTAATTGTTCTAAATTTGGCTATAGCACTTTATCCTTTGAGGATGGATTTAGTTTTCATGGTTATAATTATCAACATCCATGCTCTTGGGGATTTTCTTTTATAAATTTTTTTGTGTGTTTTTAGTAAGTTTTCTACTTATTTCCATTATGACCACTTTTTCTATGTTTAGTTATTTTTACTAAATTAATGCATGTTTTGAGCTAAGGCATATTTTTTGTTGTGATGTGTTGATTATAATGGTTTTGGCTATGATATCATGTCTAGGAGAGGTTATAATAATATATTCATTTTTTGTGAATTTTCTTAAGAAAATTTGAACTAACACCCTAGAGCTTTTATGGAAGATGTGTAAAATTTCTTAAGAAATTATAAGTTTTGAAATGTTGAGTTAATATTGTTATTAATTGTTCTTTTCCCCTGTAGGGTCCTTGTCAAGCCAATTCTCATTGTGGTTGAGCTAGTTGGCATTCTCTACTATATTGAACAACCTACATACCATACTCCTCTTCTTTACTTGGCATTGAAGAAGATGTCATCATGGATCTTCCTGGAGGCAAGGGATTTCCTTGCCTACCTTCTCTAGCACTTTAGTATGATGATGTGGTCACACTTATTTGAGGAGGTAACCACAATCATCATGGAGACTTTGCTACCTAGGTCTACATGCTTAATTTCTTAGTTTATAAGGAGAATTGGTGGATTTCATTAGTCCATGATACCTTTTAAATATTTGGAGCATGTCGAAGTATTCATGATACAACATGAATAATACTCTAATGATGGTGAAAAAATTCCACTCCTTATTCCAGAATCCTCTAGGAATTATGTACTAATTATAGGGGTAATCATGGCTATTGTAGGTTTTAATATTTTGGTTTTATCTCATTTAATATTCTCTTTTCTAACTTGTTGTTTTCACATGTATCTTATACATACATGATCAATGATCAAGGTCTACTCAAGAATGATTAAACGTTGGTGATAGCCCATACTGCATTGAACGAATTCACCAAGGCTTCGAAGGTTAGATATGTTATTTTTGAACAGCTAAGAGGGGAGTTTGATGAATACTTAACTAGATTTAACCCTATTTACAAGAAGTGTATGGCTGCCAAAATCACACACAACTAGTGGGTGGCCCCTAACAATATCAAAGATATGGGTATTATTGCTAGGACCTCCACACAAGCTTCACTAAGCAAGAAGAAGAAGAGTGAGAAATCAAGTACATTGTTATGCTAAGGTTTTATGGTCACTTAGGCTTAAATATTTTTTATGGACAAAACATAGTTGTATTGATACCAAACACCTGTCTTTTTCTTATAGGACCTTTTGATCCTACAGATGTTATCACACCCCTCACCAAACATTTTGCAAAGAATCTCATGCTAAAGTTTGGTGAGGTGGGACTAGCACAAGAATGGTTAAGGGAGAATGAATCTAAAGACATTCAAGAAAACATTTCTCATGCAAGTTTGTTTGAGATCTTTATGGTACCCAACTCTATCATCCCTTCTATAGAGATACTAAACATCATTGAATTTTTTGATGAAAATGCCAATGTGTTCCACACCATAGTATGAGGCCTATCCATTGCTATTGCCATTAGTGTGTTTACCTTTTACAATTGATTTGATGTTCCCTCTAACAAGATCATAGTTTCTACCAAACCAATGAATGAGGTAGGCCACCATGCAGAAGTTGAGGAATGGCTTGGTGCTACCAAGAGTCACTCCTGTCTTGCTTGTAGTAGCTTTATGAACCCTATTGCAAAAGAGTCTTATCCTTTGTTTAGATCTACGGTGTTTCCTAAATTGTTGTTAGAAAAGAAGGTCATTGGTGTTGCCTAGGAATGGTCCTTCAAGAAATTTATGATGAAGGAAACTTGTTTTAACTAAGCTATTTCCTTAGCTACTAGCCTCAAAGAGGAAATCCTTAAAATTCACATAGATTGTTCCACAATAGTCCATATGCACAATGCATTTTTTGTAGGCTATTTGAAGTGGTTTGCAAAATTTTTAGTGGTGAAGAGAGGTGGATCATGGATCTACCAGGACCCATGGGAACTCTCCATGCCTTGGATAAAGCATCTTTATCCAACCATGAGGGCCCAGAACCCAACAAAGGGTATGGGAGATTCACTATCTATGATCACCAAGGATCTTGATGTTAGTTAGTGTAAATCCCCTAATAGCACATGGGAGGTACCTCTATCATTTATATAAATCATTAAGAGGACCCAATAGTTACATGTTGAAGCCATAGGAGTAGCCAAGGCTAGCCTGAAGAGGCTCGTAGAAGCACCACTAGTAGCAATGCCAGCCTCCAAGCAAAATATTATCTTTAAAATCCCATGCTTGAACCAAGAAATCATAGGTACACTTCAACTAATTTTTCTTTTATTTTGGCTATGTTTATGGCTATGGCTTTGTTCTATGGCTTTTCATGCTAACTTATCTAATGATTTATGGTTACAAATCAACAATGGAACTTGGTAGCCTAGGTTTCCATTATAGAAGAAGAACAAAAGTAAGCAAAAGAGGCATAAAGGCATGCCTAGGAGGAAGATTAAAGGTGTAGGGCTATAGTAGAGGAAGAATAGAGGCGTTTAGAGGAGGCATTCTTGTAACAAGACATGGGTGATCTTGATTCCTTGTTCAGTGGATCATTGCCTAGTGAGTCTCTAATCAAAACCCATGATGATGATGATGATGATATGAGAATGAAGTGGAGAGCACAAGTATGCTTATGCTCTACTTGTTATTGCCTATAAGTTGATGTTTGTTTTTACAGTTCTTACTTATCTACCAATGTTTATGCTTATTGTAGTTTCTAATCCAATAAAAAAGGCCCATATACCTAACTTTTACATGAAACCATGGGTAGAGGTCCCAGACAAGATAGAATTCATGCACAGGATGGAAAAGAACATCATTGGTTAGTTGCAATAGGTTGAACCCAAAATCAATAAAAACTATGTTTTACTATGCCTTAGTCATTTTGCTATGAAATGTATTTCATGCTACAACTATGTTGTATATGAATTTTATGATTATTATTTTTTTTTTTAGTGTCATCGGTCACATGGGATCCAACCCAAGACATGGACTTCAACTCCTTGCTTAAACTTCCATCTAACATCACACATGTCCACTTCAAGGATTACAAAATTGCCACTAATCTAGTAGTTTCATATGCTAAAGCTTCATGGGAAATTCAAAGGTCTAATGCATCCCTATGGGAGCAAGCTATGGACTTGAAGGAGGAAAAAAAAGGCAAGCTAAGAGAATCCAGGATCTCGAGGAGCATAAGGCTTTGATGGATGCCCAAGTGGAGAACTTGGGGGCTTTACAGACCAAAGACATTGTCTGGGCCTACTACTAGCACACTATCCATGATAAAATTACTCTTTCTCAAGAGATGTATAAGCAACAAATGCAAATGGACTTGATGTTTCAAAAGGCATAGGATTGGAAAGATTATTATGCTTGGCTCCTAGAGTGGGGTAAGACCCAAAAGGATCACAAGTGCAAATACAAGGTCGAGTGAGATGCCTATGTGAAATAGCTAAAGAAGGAGACAACCAAATAGCAAAATAGGGAGATGTTTATTTAGGGAATTCGGGCTAAGAGTGCTTTCCACCTCTTTGAAAGCACTATAACAAGGGTTGAGTCTCCTACTTCATAGATCACCATAGCTATCGATGAAGTTGCTATGGCTACTATCTCATGAGTGTCATCATCATGGATGGATGTGGATAGAACCAACATCCTCACAGGTATCAATTTAGGGGGCATTGACTAGGCCAATATGATAGAAGACCAGATTTTCCAGCTTCTAAATATTGGCTTTCATCATCTTCCCCAAGATTTTGTAGATCTGGATTCTCCATAGGTATGATGGCTTTTACATTTTGCATTTTTGTTCTTCCAAGTTCATGTTACAATTTTGGTTACTATGATCACTAACTAGTTTTCTATTGCTATCTTATAGGCATTTTATGATGTTGGTGGTCCTAGTGGAGTAGGTGATGACAATGATGATGCACCACCACCTCCTTCCCCAAATGCCCCCTTGGCACCATAAAATGATTAATGTGATAATATTTATTATTTATTTTAGTTTATGCTTGAAATTTTGTGGCTTATGTTAGCCAACACTTGAGTTCTAGACATTTCATTATTTATGATTAATAGTTTTAACATTTATGTCACACAATGTGACATGGCTATGTTATTTTATTTTAAGATGTTTTAAATTTTATATTTTTGGTTTTGGTTTTGGTTATATACATTGTTAATTGCTTTATCATTTTAAGGTTCTAAGGTTACAAGTGTTGAAAATATTTATGCAAAATATGGCTACATTGGCCATGGCGAGAACTATAAGATTATGAATAGGCAAGGGTCACTTGCCATTTTTTTCTTATTTTGTTAATAAAAGAAAAGACATGATAGGCTATACATTTATCACTAGTTTAAGGCCATGGTAGGCCAATATGCCAATTTAAATTCTTAGTGGATTATAATGCCAATTTAAAGTCTTAGCAAGATATAATGCTAGTTTAAAGTCTTAATAGTATGGGATGCCAATTTAAAGCCTTGATAGGCCATGATGCTAGTTTAAGGCCTCAGTAGGCCACGACACTAGTTTAAGGCCTCAACAAGCCACGACACTAGTTTAAGCCTTAGTAGGCCATGGGTTTACCAATTTTAGGCCATGGTAGATCCTTGAAGTCTTATATTTTTTTCTTTAGTAATTGTTTTTTTATTTTTTTTTCTAGATTTATTATTTTTTATAAGGATTTTTGGTTTTTATCATCTATAAAATTAACAGAAAAGAAAGGTTGTAATACATAAGTAAAATACAAATGAAAGTATAAATCTAGGTTACTTGCATGAAGAGTAAAATAAAATGCACAAACAAGTAGAAAAAATTGGCAAAGAGAGGCTAAGCTACATGGCTATTGGCTATATGATTATATGAACATGGCTATAGGGACATGGTGTGGAAGGATTAGGGGGTACTTCACTTGCACAAACTCTTCCTAAATTTTGAAAGATTAAGAAATGAGTAAGGTCTACTCTGCACAAATTTTTATTTGCCATTTCCTTCACTAATGATCTTAAATGGGATTTCATCCCATGATGCATCTTGTACCTCATCATTATTGTCATTGGTTTTCTACTCTCTCTTGAATTGTTTGATTTCATGATTGGGAGTTTCTTCTTAAAACTCCACTTCAAACCCCTAATCTATGTCCACATTGTTAATAGTTAGGGGCTCTACGTTATCACCATGAATGATGATCTTACCTCCCTCATAAGGAAGGTGAATCTCTTGGTAGATAGGAGAAGACATAGCTCATCACTAAGCTAACCAAGGTCTTCCTAGGATAATGTTAAACCTAGGCATCTCCTCCACCACCAAAAAATTCATGATCATGGGGAATTACTCCCCTACCACAAAATATAAGGAGATGGACCCCTTAATAGTAACCCTCAATCTATTCAAATATTTTAGAGGAGCTATCGACATTTGTTGTATTTTCTCTATTAAGCCTAATCATTCAAAAATGGTTTACAAGATGATGTTAGTAGTTGCACCATCATCTACATGCACCCGATTCACCTTAAATTTCCCTACTCATATGGTTATGAATAGAGGAGTCCTAGTAATTTTTTCATTCTATGGATTAACCTTAATTTTACTATCATGAAATGTTAGGGATGTTGACTTCCCTTCCATGGGTGTGGGAGGAATATTACTGCATGGATGGATCCCTCATTAGTAGGTACATCCTTATTGATAGGGATAGAAGTTAGCATTTTGACTAATTCCTTATCATATGTGGTATAATTCATGATTAGATCATACAAACTCAAAGAATTTTTCTTTTGCTTAAGAGATTTTCTAGCTTTATCTATCACATTGAGGAAGGTTTTCTCATTGGCTATAGGCTTGTTGCCCTATTTGTGCTTCACTTTCTCTATGTGTCCAAAAATATGTACTTCAATCTTAGGTTGTGAGTGTTGGGGCTTCTCCTCATTCTTTTGTCCATGAGCTTTAGAATTCTCCTATGGCTTGTTGTTCGGAGATGGTTGAGGAGAGAGGGTCATGGGTATAGTCAATATGGAAGTGGGTTTTGATGGGCCCACTTCCTTTTGTGCCTTCATTTTCTTATCACCCCTATTATTGGGCTTTTGTTTTTGTTTCTTCTTTTGCTTGTTTAGAGCCTTTTGGTTGTTAGATGTTGGTTGTGAGGAACATTCAATAGAATTAGCCACCATAGGGGGTTCTTGGGTGGTTTTATCAGTTTGTAAGGCTATCCTTAGTTAGGCTATGGTAGGTTGGGCACCCTAATGATAAATTATTCCCTAGGAGGTACTTGTGATGGCACCCTTATGACAAAAGGGGATCTTGACCTAGTGGGAGCTAAATAAGCCCTTTCACCATAAGAAAACACATGAATCACAAATGGTTCTCTCAAGGGTCTTTGATTACCATCTACATTGAATGCCAATATGATGTATGTATTGTTGTTAGCATTCAACAGGTCTTTGTACACCTGCATCGATTGTTTTGAAGGTTGGACAAGGTTGGATGCATCTAGAACTAGCTCTTCCCTATCTAACATCTCTTTCAAGTCATCCTTCAACAAAAGAGAGAATTCTGTGTCATGACCAAGTAGTAGGCAAAAGTGGTCTATCTTAAATTATTTAGGCAATGGTAAGTCATCCTTCATTGCTCTAGTGGAATCCCTGGCTATTTCATAGAGTCTATCATGTTTTTTTTAGGAATATTTAGACATCTTCTTATATTGAATACATCAACTTTTTAATAGTTTATTTTATAGCTTTGATGGTCTTAATGTTAATGTAGTGTATTTAAACCTATCCTTCATTTCAAATTGGATCTAGTCATTGTCAATGTAGTGGCCCCAAAGGTTGAAGGTTGGTTGTCATATTTATTATGGGTATGGACCTTAGGTGGATTATTCCTTGGCCCTTGGCTAGTGATCTTGGCCTTTACAATCACTATAGTCATGTTGTTATGTTTTCCTTTCTCCTTGCCTTTCTATATATGTAGGTTTTTGTATGCTACATAGGTTGGGTCATGAATACCCTCCATAACATCTTCTATATTCTTTTTTTGGAATAATTTTTGCTTAAGTAGTAATGTTTGAACTTGATAAAGTCATTAACAACCCCTTAAATATAGAAAAAAGGTGAGTTTTGGCTATGGGATCTAGTATTTCATTCAGAAGTCCATTCTATCATTGGATGAACTTCTATACAAGCTCAAGAAATCCCTGCTTGACCTTCATGAGTTGGTCAAGTGTGGTTTTAGGCTTCAAGTTATACTTGAAGTAATTAAAAAACTGAGCTATCAAGTCTTCAAGGGAGGATATAGATCCTATAGGTAAGGCTCAGTACTAATCAAGCACTTTCCTAGTCAAGGACATAGGAAAATCCCCATGATGGTATGATGCCATAATTGTAATAGCAAGTACTCAAATCTAAAGGCTATAAGATGAGCATTAGGATTACCTTCTTCATTGTATTTGGTAAACTAGGGAATAGGGACACCAAGAGGAAGTGTCAAAGGTGGGACAAAAAGAATGATAGGATCATCTTAGTAGAAGTCCATGATTTTTACACTTTAGGACATAGAGGCTTTGATCCTCCTTAACTCCTCTATCAAGTCTTGGATCATCTGGAAGGATTGGCCCATGCCCTACAATGGTCCCATTGCCTGTGAGGCCTGCACATATGGTTTTGGTATATGTTTTGAGGCTTGTGGCCTTGCTATGGATTTTCTGATAGAAGGAAGAGGTTGCATTATGGTTGTGACTTATGGTCCAAACAAAGAAAAGGACATCTATGTCAGTACTTGAAGCAAAAATAGGATAAATGGGGCATGTGACCCCTATGTTTCTTGGGGACTCATAGTGGGTTCCATGTGTGCAATTAGCATATTTGTGGTAGTAAAAGCCATTGTCGATGGTTTTATATATTGAGACTATTTTGTAAATGGCATCAATAGATTGTGATTTGTTGTTTGTGACATTGCCTAAGTTTGATCTGTGGCTATAATAGGTATGGGGTCTATCGTAGTAGGGTATGAAGGAGTTGAAGATTGTGGCACCATGCCCATAGAGGAAACAAAAGCATTGGCGGAAGTGTTATGACCTTGGGGGATGTTTGTTGGAATAGTCCTCCTAGGATTTCTTCAAGCTCATATTCTATCTTAAATTCATCCTCCTCTTCCTGGTGTTCTATAGAGCTATGCTTGTCATCTTCCTCTTCCACGATAATCATCTAGGCTAGGATGCTAGCATAGATGTCTATAAGGGTAGTTTGGTCATATGGCGAAGGGATGTACTCTTTTCCACTTCTATATATGAGTTTGAATTCCCTCTTGAACTTAGCTTCAATTTGTGAAATTAACATGCCTACTTATATTTTAGCACAAATGAATGTATAGAAATCTTCATTTATAGCTACAAAATTAGGACTTTCCCCTCTAACTCTCAAAGATTGCCTACACCTAATGATGGAAGCGTCTTTGGGATCATAGACTCTCATGGCTAGTTGATTTGACCAACATTCATTGTAGTTGTAAGGAAATTTAGTTGATTGTGCAAGAGACATGGTTATTTTAATGAAAACTTCTTGAGATATACTATGAAAATAAAAAATGATAGTAGATTCAACAAGTGGAAATGAAGAGCAATCAAAGGGAGAAAAAATAGTTGAAATAGGATACTTAATAAAAATAGCAAGTAGGCTTCTTTACCAAAAATGGAAAGGTGCAAAGGTGATAGCAAACTTTACCCACACTAACCTTTTAGTTGTCATACTCCCTAATTCCCATGTTGGCTTCCTAGTTGTCACACCTCTAGATATGGTAGGAGGAGGAAAGAAGGGGTGATATGGGGGGATCTCATACCTTAGAAATCCAATGTTGGTAAAAAGAGGGTGAGATGGGGGTATCTCACATCTTACAAAGCCAACATTGGTATAAAGGAGGTGAGAGCTATTAAAGGTATGGATAAAGGATGTAAATTTTGATAGTTGTAATTACTATAAGTTTTAAATCCTATGTAAAAAGGTAAAAATGATCAAAAACATATTACTTAATATAAGTAGTAAGTGGGGGGTAAGAGGGGTTTACCCCTTTACCAGAAATGGCAAGCTGAGAATGTTGGGGTCACCCATGTTGGTCTCCTAGATGTCACACCCCCAAGTGTGTTAGGGGGAAAAGAGGAGGTGAGATGAGGGGATCTCACACCTTCTAAAACCAATGTTTGTGAAAGGTAGGAGGAATGTGGCAACTAAAATAGAAACCTACAACTTTCTCAAAATAGTTTTACAAACTATCAAATTCAACCACAAAGGAAGGAGAAAGTACTTTTGGTTGGTAAGGATGGCAATGTTGGTTTTGGAATGAGAATTATGGCTAAGCTGAAACATTGATGTGTGGGTGTTCAATGCTATTTTTGATTGCTGAAATTCATAGCAAATATTGGAAAACTCAAGACCCAAACACCTATAACTTTAGCATTGGGGTTTCTACTGTAGGCGGTGAGGGGTAGTGTTGGGTTTTCAAAAGGGGTTTCAAGGTTTTTGCTATGAAAATCAGAAATTTCCAGTGGGTAGGAAATGTTGGCTATGGGGGCAATTAGATTTGGCTATAGAAATCAGGTAGAAGCCCTCCTTCTAGCACCAAGAAAATTGTTGCAATAGAAAATCTCCATCACTAGAAGAAACCAAGGATTCTTAGTCATGGGTAGCCTCAACCCCAAATCCCCTTGGACCTCTACAAGAAAAATGAAATTCATGTGCCTTGGATAGTCTATTAGATCACCTAGAGACTTACGGGGTGCAAAACAAGGGTGTAAAAATTGTAAAAAGATGTAGATCTATATAATAATGCACTAGAAATATAACAATTATATCAAAAATTGTACATAAATCAAAATCATAAATTTCATTAAATGAACTCATTAAATTTAATGAGTTCAAAGATGCGTACAAGTTGGTACCTAAAAGGAGGACAAAAGGAGGGTTCACTTGGGCAAGGGTTTAGAGTTTGTCGAAGCCATGATCAACTCAATGATCTAGTATCTCTGCCACTCCTGATGCTATCAAACCTCCTTTGTCACCACCTTATATTTGTAATGTTCATTAGTACTAGGGTTACAAAAATGTGGAGGATTGGGGTGGCCAATGTGTATAATGTTGGGATTTGGGAATACCAAGGGAGTAATGTTGAAACCCAAAGTTCATAGATCCTAAGGGGACTAACAAGGGGGGAACAAGTTGTAGAGGTTCCATGCTGCTAGGCACCAAGAAGTTGCATTTTTTGCTAAGGAATCAAGAGCTCTTGAATGCCAAAATGCCAAGGGTGCTCAATTAGAAAAGTGTCAAACCTTGACATTGTGCCAAGGTTTGGGTTTTAAGGTTATATTCAACCTAGAAATTGGTTGCAAATGGCTAACATGATTGGCTGAAAATTAGCTACCAATGGCTAACATGATTAGTTGCACATTGGATATCAAATTGCTAAAATTTAGCTATCATGTTCAAGGTGTAGGTGAGATCCACCCCCATGCATCCTAGCTATTGGGCCCCTCCACATTGTCTAATCCTCATTCTCCTAGCTAGCTAACCCCCTCCAACTAGGGGGAGAGTGTCAATGTTAAGCGGGCATGAGAAGTCAATGCTATGGATGAAGGTCAACCCCTCCAAGCTAGGTCACCCCACTTTCCATGCTAGGGGTAGGTGAATTCCATCCCCCTTACACTTCTCCATGCTGGCCTTAAAGTCTCCTAGCTAGCTTACCCTCCTACAAGGGATGTGTTAGCGTAGAGAAAAGTATATCCTCCATAAAACCCATAAAATTGCAATTTTTTCATTCCAAAAGGCTTTTTTGACTTCCCCAAGCCCAAATAGAGATGCTAGGTTACTTTTTTCACTTGGGGAATGAGGCTTTGGCCACTTATGAAGCATTTTTTAGCCCCAAAATAATGAAATATGTGAGATTGCTCCTTTGTGAGTTACAACCTTCACATTTATAATAAAATATTACCTCAAATTTAATAGGATGGGATTACAAAGGTTTCAACATGCAAATTTGGTGGTGTTTCATTGATCCTAGATGACATCAAAAATCCAAGAAAACATGTTGGAAGGATCTCAAGAAATCTAAATGAGGTTGAAAATGTCCTGAGGAGCTTGAGACTTGAAAAAAATCTAATAGTATGATACAAGAGGTAAGGGTGCATGTTTGGAATAGATAAACCTCAACCCAACACACTAGGACTATAAATAAAATGCATGTAAAACACTTCTTGAATCTAGGAATTATAAGTGACTACTAGTAGGATTTTTGGTAGTTTTCTTACAGATAAAATAATATCTAAGGTATTTTTTTTCTAACACAATCAGGATTGAGTGTGTATATCTTTAATTTCTATAAATGTATCATGATGGAACAACATCACTTAGGGTGTTTATATTGATATAATTAATATCTATCATCTTCTTTGAGTTAAAATCAATAACCTTTTCTCTAATAATAGCTTTTCCTTTCTATTTATACATATCCTTTCTTGTTTTTATTTCTTTTCTTTTCCTTTAAACAATGCTTGTTCTATCTTTTCATCTACTATTTTTAATGCAATTGTAATCTTTTCATCTTAAAATCCCACATTTTCTCAAGTTTTATTATGATATCAAAAATATATTTTTAAATAGGCAAAGTATTTTTTGAATTGCTTATTCAATGGGGTCTCCATCGTTTCTTATATTAAATACATAAACATCTTTCTTGCACAAGGATGAATCTTTGTTACATTTCTTTATAGATTCTCTTTTTCTTAATTCTCCTTCTTCTTTCATCACTTAATCATTGAGTCTCTACATTCAATGGGCTCTTATCTATAATAATCTTTCTTAAGCATAAACCCTAAGTATCTCTCTTATTTTTTTCATAACTTATCAATAATTCATCTAAGTTACTCCTTCTGAAAAAGCCCATGTCCTAGGCATCTATGTAGGAGTGAATAATACCTATCGATAGTTATGTTAAGGGATTTATGATTTTCTTTTTTTCATTCTTGAATCTACTTATATTTGATACTCTTGAATAAGTCTAATATTTAACATTGAAGATCTCTAGCATTTTGTTCCATTTGCAAATAAAGTCTAGTTTCAATGACCAATGCCAACTATCTACTTCCTTAATCAATGTTTTTGAAAATAATTTGATTTTCTACTAGTTTTTCTTAATGTTTTGTAATGCATAAATATCATGGAATTCTTGTAGATGATGTTTCAAATCTACATTATAATGGTGTAGAAACACCTTTTCTTTTTCCCTTATTCTCTTTCCTACATGTGATTTCTGTATGTTTCAAGCTTTATGGAGACATCTTAAAGATTAAGGAGATGTATTGTTTGAGATATGGGACTTCACAAGAGACATCTGGGATATCCGAGATATGTTTTTTTCAAGAGATGAGTCCTCATATGAGACATCTCACATTATGCAAGAGAAGCTTCCCTAGAGTGAAGACATCTTAGAGACGACGTCTCCCAACCTACTAGGACATCTCAAGTGAGATGTCTCAACCATGATGAGATGTCTTCCAAACTTAAGATATGTCTCTCCTAAAAGATGTTTTTTTATAGGATACAACCTATATGGCTAAGGTAACTTCTAGAAATAACCATTCTAATTTAGGAAATATCCAAGAAAAGGTGGAAAAAGTTAAAAACATCATGGCATATTTAAGTTAATCTTGAAGAAGGTTTTCTAGGCCTTTTTTCTAGCTATGTTAATAAATATGGAATTTTTTTATGCTTGTATCACTATGAGATATGAATGAAGAGATGAGATGTCATGAAAGTTCATGTATTAGCTTGAGCAAGAGTTTCAGAGAGCACATTGAGTGAGTGCATATGTGGTTGTAGCTCCAAGATCAATTGTATGATGTATTGACCTATGTGTTCTTTGTTTTTCTTGTTCTTTTTTCCTTTGATAACATAACCTTCGAGATGATAGATGTACACTTCTTCTTTTATGTATCCATTTAGAAATACTAAGTTCACATCCATTTGATGAACCTTTATATCTTTATGTGCTACTATGCAGAAAATAAGCTTGATGGTTTCAAATCTAGTCATTGGTGCAAATATTTCTTCATAATCAATCTGTTTATTTTATTTAAATCCTCTTGCTTCAAGTCTTACTTTATGTGTTGTGAGTTGTTCTTTCTCATTATACTTTTTTTATACATTCACTTACAATCAATAACCTTTTTATCCTTTAGTCTATCAACTAATTCTCATGTGTTATTTCTTAGCATGACATTATATTCTTTATCTATGCATTCTTTCTAGACTTTTAACTTCATGGACTCATTGACATTGGTTAGTTCACTTGAGATTGCTAAATATGCCATATTTGTAATATTGTGAGATCTTGTAGTTCTTATCTTAAATTTCGTGTCTAGAATTTGAGTATGAGGATAGTCTCTTTGAACCCATGGTTTTGAACTTTTATGTCTCTAATTTCTCTTACTATTTGAAAAAAATCACTTGTACGAAACTTTATCTCATTAAATATAAGATTTCTTAAAATATACCATTTCTGATTCATTGGGTGATATCACTTGTATCCACTGGAATGGGAATCATAAGGAAGATGCATTTCATTCCTATGTCTTCAAGTTTTTCATTGAATTGTTTTGGATCTTTACATAACAATGACATCCAAATATTCTCATATAGCTTAGGTTAGGAATTCTATTATGTAAAACTTCATATGAAGATCTTTCTTCATTACTTTTAGTGATGATTTGATTAGAAATGTAACTAGTAGTTGTGATGACTATAATCCAATATTGGTTAGGTAGTGAAGCATGCTTTAATAAGCACCTTGTCATGTTTTGTATTCTTCAATTTTTTTTTTACCTGATAAATTTGACTTTAGGTTATATCCACATGTGATCTAATAAAAGATACCATTTTCTTTACAAAATGTGTTAATTTTCTTATTTGTGAATTCACTTTCTTTATCTTATCTAATGATCATAATCCTAACATTCGTGGATTTTTCAATTAGTTTTTGAAAAGCTTCAAATAATTTGATGGCTTCATCATTTTAATTTAGATTATAAGTCTAATTATATCTTGAATGATCATCTACTATGAACATGAAATAAATTTTCCCTCATATTAAAATAGTGGACATTGACTTAACAAGATCCATGTACAAAAGATCAAATGGTTTTTCTTTCTTTATCATGTAAGATTTATGAGGAGAATTGGGTTGCTTTCCTTGTATGCAAGTCTCACATTTGTCTTGAGTAGTATCTAAAATTTTTATTCCTATAGCTTTTCCCTATTTGATTATTCTTTTAATTTTGTGATATGAGCTATAACCAAGCCTTCTATGCCAAAGTCTAGACTTGCTAAAATCCTCATTATCCTTTTCCTTAACTTCATTTTTGTTTGGTATTTGATTAGTTTTTCTTGTAAGTACATGCTTTTATTGAGTAGTATGATTTCTTATTATGTCTCCTTTTTCATTGAGATAGTCACATTCAAGGTAATCTATTCTATTAATTAAGGCTTTTATTTTTACAATTTCTTCGCCGTTGGGTTTATTGATAAAGAAAAAACTACTTTCGAAATTAATACTATTTTCTTCATTAGATACTTTTCCAACAAAGATTATAGGGCTAGAAAGATTAGGAACATAATAGATATTGGAAATGGTGACCTTTTTCCATTTTTTCATTTAACAACATAATCATCTATTCCTTCTATGACTAAATATTTTCAAGCTCCAATATTGATGTTGCCAAGAATATTGTTTATTTTGTAGATTAGAAGATAATGTTTGTAGAATGTCATGTGATTTTAGCATCCTTTGTCTACAATCCAATAATCTTACTTTATTTTTATAATTGAATTAAAGGATGCATAATTTTTTGGCTCTTCTTCTTAAGTATCCTTTTGAGATGATGAAGAAGCATCTTATTTTGCTTATGAAATTTGTCCATGTATTATTTTAAAACTGACTATGGTATAGCATTGGTTGATGATATGACCTTTTCTTTTATAGAAATTGTACTATGGTACTAATTCTTAACCTTGTCTTTGTCTTCCATATTAATTCCATCTATCTCTTCCTCTACCTAAACCTATTCTTCCTCTTGTATTTTGACCATCATTTTCTTCTGAGTTTCTTTCTTGATTTCTATTTTGATAATTGAATCTTTCTCTTCATCTAAATATTCCTTGCCTATCTCTTCCTATTTGGTTATCTATGTAATCTTCACTAGATTACTTTCTATTTTTCATAATTTTTAGAGTTTAAAATTGAGCAACTAATTCATTAATACTAAGCATGTTGAAGTCGTTTGAAAGAGTAATGTTTTCTATCATGTTTTCAAATTTTGGATCTATGTAGAGAGCTTGAATAATTTTTTTGAACTTTTTCCTATTGGAATATCTATAGTCATATTCATCTATTTTTCATAAGCTATCATACATTCTAATAAATAAGTCTTTGATATTTTCATTTTTTTAATTTCTAGGGTATTAAATTTTTGTTTGTAGATTAGTTACTACAATTGTTAATTTTCCAAGCTTTTCTTATATTCTAACTAGATATTATCTCACACTTCTTTAACAATTGTAGGAAGACTTTATCTACCAAAAATAACTTGTAACACACTAGCCAATAACATCATGAGAGCCAAATTATTATTCTCCTTCTTTGTTTCATATTCTTTGATTTGTAATCTAGTAAAATTTTCAAAATCATGAATGAATTCAAAATCTATTTCAACTATTTTCCAATAGTTATTATATTCAATAAGTCCTTTCATCATTCTTATCCATACGATAAAATCTTAAGAGCCATCAAAGATGATGAAGCATCTAGCTATGTCTTTTCTGCTCATTTTGTAGATGAACGTAGAACTCTAATACCAAGTGATATAATTGTAGGAAGCAAAAGAATTTCTTGAAAATCTTAACTTTACAATGAATAATCTAATAAAATTTATATTTTTATAAATATTTTGAATTTATCTACAATTTTAAAATAAGAAGTGCTAAAAAAGATATCCAAAAGCTTAGATTTTATTATGTTCTTTTCAACCTATCAAAAATCATAGTAATTCTAGTAGTGCAAATTTAAGATATAATAACTCAAAAGTTGTTGAGTTCCTAATGCTAAAGTTTTAACTAAATCTTTCTGTAGATATTTGTGTTAAAATAAATATAGAATCACATCAAATTGCTATGAGATAAGGGAATCACATCAAACAAATTCAATGCTTTAAGTGTGGATAATGGGAACACATATAATGAAAATGTCCAATTCACAAGGTAGCCAAGGTTAAGGATGTGCAAACCATGGGGGTGAAGGAGAAATCATGTCAAGATCTTTAAAGAGTTAATCTTAATGTTCCCAATATTGAAAAATTTTCTGAATTAAATTCTTATGCACTCATGGCAAATGTGAATAGAGAAGATTATCATGATAAAAATTTGTTATTTTAGATTGGGGCTAGATGTTTGCTTAGTGGGGAATGAATTCATATTTTAATTATGAGGGAAGCTTAAGAAAATGCTATTTCTTCTAGGGCAATTGCTGGATTGGGCTTGGTAACTAATCCTCATCTTAGACCCTATCAAATACATTGGCTTTCTACAAATTTCTCTCAAGAGGTTAGGAAATAATGTACTTTGAAATTTCAAATTAAGAGTTTTCATGATGTTGTAAAGTGTGATGTGCTTCCAATAGATTATATGGATGTAATCATTTATAGAACTTGGAATTTTAATAATGGTTCTTAGTTTGATGGGTCAAAAAATATATGATGTTTAGATACATCTGATGGAATCTATGAGTTGATTCCTATGATGCCTAAATAAGTGAGTTAGCAAAGCTCACTTAGTGTTTCCTTAATCCTTCTAGGATAGAGAGAATACATTAAGAAACATGATGAAATAGGTATTGAATTTGTTTTTGTATCAATAGTTTCTTCTAATCATAATGATGTACATGTTGAACCTCTTACATGTGTGCTAGGCTTAAGGGAGAAATTTCCTAAGGTGTTCAAAGGGTAATTAGATGGATTCCCATCAATGAGGAATGTATAACATTAGATTGATTTCACCCCTATTTCTACCATTCCAAATTAGATAGCATACTAAATGACACTTAATTAGAGGGCTAAATTGCAAAGGCAAGTAGAGAAGCTACTTACAAATGGTTTGGTGATGGAATCCATTTTACCTTCTGCAATTTCAGTAGTGCTAATGTTAGAGAAGGACAAGAATGAATAGAGGATATGCATTTATTTTAGGATTTGTGAACAAGATAATAGTAAGGTATAGGTTTTGTATTCCAAGGATGGATGATATCCTTGATGTTCTTATTAATACAAAGATTTTTGGCAACATTGATATGAAGAGTGGTTACAATCAAATTAGAATTAGGCTTGGTAATAAATGAAAGATAGCTTTCAAGATACCATATAAATGGTGATGTCATTTGCACTCATGAATGTACCTACTACATTCATGATGTGGATGCATAATGTGTTGAAGGACTTTATTGGCAAGTATTATATTGTCTTTTCTTATGATATTTTGGTGTATGGCTCTAATGAGCAAGAGAACTTGGATCACTTGTAAATGGTATGTCTTAAATTTGAGGCATATTTAATGATCAATGTGAATAAAAGTCATTTCTTGAAAGGAAAAATCACATATTTAAAGCATGTGATGTCTAAAAACAAAATTTGAATTAAAGCTACCAGGTGAAGGCTATTAAAGATCAGCAAACTCCTAAGAATGTTGAGAAGGTAAGATCATTTCTTCGTTTAGTAATTTTTTATAAATGATTCATCAAAAATTTCCATGGTATTTCTTATTGTAAATTTTCTTTATTGAAGAAAAATAAATATTTTAAGTGGGATAACGAAACTTAAGGAATCTTTGCCTTGTTGAAAGAAAAAATTACCAGTGAACTAGTGCTTGTAATTCTAGAAGAAGTAGTTGAGAGGTGTTAACTTCTCAAAGTTGAAATATAAGAATATTGGGCCTTTCAGAATTAAGGCCAAGATTAATGATAATACTTTTAAAATTGATTTACCAAAATATGTTAGTATGTGTTTTGTGCTTAATATTTCAAATCTTTTACACTATCATAGACTAATTGATAAGAAGACCATACATGGTAGCATCAATGAGTTAAAGTGGCCTATTAGATAGTCTAAGTATTTAATGAAGGGAAAGGTAATCGTACTCAAGTGGAGAAAAGCTTTGAAAACTCAGGAAGTGAAGAGATATGAGTACTTGATCCATTAGAATAATCAATCTATTGATGATGTTGTATGGATCCATGAAATCAAACATCATGAGTGGGAGATCACCTCAACTCCTACTTTCTTGTTTACATGAGTTTACTTTTTGAAGGATGGAAGAGTTGGTGTAGGGATAGCTCTTTTGATTTCCTTATTCTCTACACTACATCTAGTTTTTGTAGTTTTTTGGCTCTATGAAGACATCTTGAAGGTTAATAAGATGTCTTGTCTATGAGTTGGGACTTCACAGAAGATGTCTTGGACATGTAAAAGACATATATGTTGAGAGCTAAGTCTTTATAGCAAACATCTCACATCGGGCAAGAGACATCTTGGAATTGTTAGAGATTGCTATACAAAGTAAATATGTCTTAAAGGAGATTTCTCCCAAACTATTGGAACATCTCAAGTGAGACATCTCACCCATGAAGGAGACATCTCCCAAGCTCAGAAGATTCCTCTCTTGAAAGATGTGTTTTGATAGGCGATGACCAAAAGAGATTAGAGATGATCCATATAGCCAAAAAAAAAATTTGAATTGGCTATTCAAATTCAAGAAACAACTAGGGGAAGGTTGTACCATCCAAAATCGTCAGTCTCTGGCTGGAAGGAAACAGAGACCGTGGGACTACCGGATACGCACAGAAGATCCTACCTTCGCCTGAGGGTGAGCGGAAATAAACGAAGGCAGAGTACCTTGGATGGTCTGCACGCGGATCAAGTAAGGATTTCCCCAAACATACACCGAGGTGCTATACACTGGGTTATACGTGAATGGCCTAACAGGCGTAAAATAGAGCGTAAACAACATAATTGATGCGAACGAAGCGTAAACGTAAAACAGCGTAAACAGAATACATGCAACAATTAATGCAAAGTGTAACAGAGTTTAGAAAGAAAATGTAACAATGGCATTTCAAAATGAGAGTTACAATGCACCGGTCTAACGTAGTTGTCGCTTTGACACAAGATGGACGAAAAGCCCTGATGGATGCAAGGATGATTATGGGCTGGCTCACACTGTAGGCACAGCGTAGAGGCTATATGCTCAGCGTACAGGGTTGTCTAGCGTACAAGGTTCTCTACTCTGGTTCTCAACGTCTCTGTTTTTCTTTGGTTTTTTTCTCAAAATTGCCTCATCGACCTAATGAAAAATTGGTACTTTTATACAAGTTTAGATGTTAGACTCAGGTTGGGTGACACGTGGCGCATTGACCGGGTGCAAAAGAAAATTACAACTGTACACCGTACAGCATGCCAGCATACATCAGCGTATAGGGTGCCAGCGTATAGGATGCCAGTGTATAGCATGCCAGTGTATAGGATGTCAGCATACAAGATGCCAGCGTATAGGATGCTAGTGTACAGGATGCTAGCATATAGCATGCCAACGTACAGGATGCCAGCATACAGGATGCCAGCGTATAGCATGCCAACGTACACCAAAAATGTACCCAGCATAAACACATGAAAATGCTTCATTTTAAGGACAAAACTTAATTTTTAGGTGCCTGAGAGCTATTGGGAACCTTGGAGAAGGTCCTGGGGGGTCTAGATGCTCATTTCTAGCATGTTTTGACTCATTTCTGGGGCCCAAAAGTTGCTCTACGCTAGGCTTTACACTGGGCATAGAGGAATGAAAGACCATAATTTGGAGCCCAAAATTTGATTTTCAAGTGCCTAAGAGCTACTAGGGACCCTGGGGAAGGCCCTAGGGGCTCCAGACACTCAGTTTTGGCATGATTTGACTCATTTTTGGGGCCCAAAAATTGCTCTATGTTGGGCTTTATGCTGGGCATAGAGGAATGAAAGACCATAATTTGGAGCCCAAAATTTCATTTTCAAGTGCCTAAGAGTTCTTGGGGACCCTGGGGAAGGTCTTGGGCAGTCCAAACACTCAGTTCTGACATGTTTTGACTCATTTCTAGGGTCCAAAAATCTCTCTACGCTGGCTACACCCTGGGCCTATACGCTGGGCGTAGAGGAATGAAAGACCATTATTTAGAGCCCAAAATTTGATTTTCAAGTGCCTGAGAGCTGCTGGGGATCCTGCCAAAGGTCCTGGGGGGTAGAGACGCTTAGTTCTAGCATTTTTTGACTCATTTTTGGGGCCGAAAAGTTGTTGTACGCTAGGCTCTATGCTGGGCATGTATAGGCCAATGTACAAGATGCCTACTTAGTGAAAACCAAGTATTTTGAGCTCAAGATTTGCCAAGCTTCATTCCAGATGTCATTGTAGTCTTCTGTGGATCCCAAGGAACTATTTTTTGTTGATTTTGACTCTGCTTGAAGCTATCTGTGAGGCCCTCAAGCTTTAGTCATGCTGGGGAGCATCATGACTTAGCTCAATTCTCGTTGGAGAAGTACTAAACTCAGAATTTTATGGTGTTTCGTTGGCCCCTCTTTGTTGATTCTTGGAGGAATCGACCCAAGAAGCATTGGCAAAGAAGTACAAAACACCACAAGTAACTTAGTAGCATTGTCCTTTGACACTTGGCCAAATTTCATCGCACCGTGTTCAGTAGTACATGGGATTGGGGAAATGAAGTTTGTAGCTGGATAGGGAAATGAAAATTGTGGGGATTGGGACCTGATCAAGGGATTGTGCATGGTAAAGGGGATGCGCTGGTGTGTATACAGGTCATGTTGATCCTTGTCAATAGCCATTGTTTAGCAGACTCGGAATCAAGGCATAAGATGTGCGTCCTTTGGTGGAACAAGACTCTTGTTTAGTGTTTAAGAGGACTTGTTGGCCGCGTGATGATGGGTTGTGTTCTCTAGAGAAATAGGCCCTTTGTTTGATGTTAAAGAGAACCTATTGGCAGAGATCCAAAGCTGTGCAATGCGATGTTACTTGAGCTTTTGAGACATGAGTGTTTGTTTTCAAGACAACTACCTTCCCGTGTGAGGCTTATGGGAAGTGCCAAGGGTCTTGTGGTTCATTTTGCTCTTTGCTCTTTGCTATTTTCTTTTTCTTTGTTTTTCTTTTCTTTTCCTTTTTTTTTGCGTTTTATCTCTTTTTTTTATTTCTTTTTTTTTTGNAAATTGAAAGAAAGCTCTTGCCAAAAAACAAAGAGGCAAAAAAAAAAGAAATAAAAAAAAGAGATAAAACGCAAAAAAAAGGAAAAAAAAAGAAAAACAAAGAAAAAGAAAATAGCAAAGAGCAAAGAGCAAAATGAACCACAAGACCCTTGGCACTTCCCATAAGCCTCACACGGGAAGGTAGTTGTCTTGAAAACAAACACTCATGTCTCAAAAGCTCAAGTAACATCGCATTGCACAGCTTTGGATCTCTGCCAATAGGTTCTCTTTAACATCAAACAAAGGGCCTATTTCTCTNTGGGTAGGAAAGGGAACAAGAGTGTTGGGGAACTAGAGAATATACTGCAAACTGGGAATGTACTTTTGAACAGATTGATTAACCTGGTTACGTGTGTCAGAAACAATGTGGCACCTTATCACCGTGATGAAGTGTATCCGTGTATGAGCACCACTAGGTGTCATCCTGCAAACACAACTCCAAGAAGACAAGAAAACCACAAGTGAACTAGTTAGCGAACATTTTAGACATGAATGTGACTAATGAAAATGGAGGCACCATGTGAAACTTAAGGTAAACAAAATGAGCAGCAATAGTGTTGTCAGAGCCGGTGTGATCAATGATGCAGCAGGCATTGATGAAGAAATTTCATGAATTACAGTAGTGGATGAATGTGCCAGAAATGATATGGCCAGTTTATAGTCTTAGCGAACTGTCATGGATTAGTTTTATGTCATAACCCATTGGACGTTGCCAGTTTATCGTCGTAGCAGATGGTACGATGCTAGTTTATAGTCGTGGCGGACTATGAAGAGGCAAGCTAGTTTATAGTCTTAGTGGACTCTGGTGAATGAGTGTGATAGTTTAGTGTCATGTCAAACAGAGCTCTATGGTGTCGGTTTACGGTCATGACACCAGGAAATTCTATGGTATCAGTTTTAAGTCATGATGCCAGAACTGCTCTGTGTGGATGCATGTGTGTGCATCTGTATGATCCTGTAAACAAAAGCTACTAGAGAAAGCAATATTAAATAGAAACCTCAGAAAACATAAACTGAAATGCACCAAAAAATAGAAAATAATGTGAAACGGTGGTAGTTTAAGACCTTTTTGGGCCATGGTTTAGTTTAAGGCCTTTTTGGGCCATGGTTTAGTTTAAGGCCTTTTCGGGCCATGAGAGAACGCGTAAGCTAATACAATATAAACTAAGGTGACATATGCACAATGAACAAAGGTGAAGAGTGGGCGGAGATCAGACGTGTCTTTGGCCATAGGGGAGTCTTGATTATGCGGTTGTTTCTCAGTCAGACATGATCTAGGAGGTGCGCTAGTTTGCTCTGGGAGGCTTTCAGTTTTTACCCCTTGTTCAGGCATTTTAGTTCTAGGTGTTGTGTTTGTTGTTGTAGGTGTTGCTTCAAGAGGCTCCTCTCTCAAGACCTATGACATGTCTATGTTGTGGTCAGCTTGAAAGGGAGTGTTGTCGCCATGTATAATGACTTGTCCACCTTCGTATGGAAGGAAAATTTCTTGATGTATTAGTGAGGAAACGACTCGTTGTTGTGCTAGCCAAGGTTTACTAAGAATCATGTTGAAACTAGGCATCTCTTCTATGACAGTGTATTCTGCGCTGGTGGGGAATTATTCTCCTGCCACAAAGGCTAAGTTGATTGTGCCCTTAACTATGACACATGATCCATTGAAAGATTTTAAACACGTGGTTTCTGTTAGCATGATCTCATCTGCCATGCCTAGTTTGTCGATGACAAAGTATAGAACTACGTTTGTTGCTGCACCGTCACCAACATGCACTCTGCGAATGGTACATTGCCCAACACACACACTAATCGATAATGGAGTTGTTGTGACTTCCACTCGTTCAGGGTTACGTTTAACTGCATCATCACGAAAGGCTAAGGTGTTTGAACCCAATCCTTGTGATATGTGTTGTGAAATCATTGCACAGATGGATTCCATGTTAGCAGGGATGTCCTCTGTAACAGGAATGGATGCTAATGTTTGCGCTAAGGCTTCGCAATGGGTTGATGATGTCATGACCAAATTGTTCAAGCTCATGGTTGTGTTCTTTTATTTGAGCGTTTGTTTCACTTGGGCTAGTGTAGCTACAAAGTCTATGTTGTCTGTCGTTGTGTTGGTTGCCTCTGTATGGGTTGAGGGCTTGGGCCTGGTTTGTTTGGGATTAGGGGTAGGGCTCCCAGTGTTCAGTTGTTGTATACTAGGTGTGTCCTTCGTTTTAGCTGTGGATGTTGTTCGTTGTTCGTTTTTCCTCTTCTGCTACCATTTGGTAGGCTTATCCGTGTTGTTGGCAAGGTTGACTCTTGAGGGAGGAGAGGTTGAGACATTTCCTACGGTTGGGCTCAGGGTAAGTGAGGGGCCATCGCGTGGTGGCACTTTTATGACAAATGGAAGTTTAGGAGGTGTTGTTGTTGTTTGACTAGCCTGTTGTGGCACCTTGATAATGAAAGGTTTCTTTGCTATTGTCGTTGGTGCAACATGTCACTTTAACGTCTTAGCGGACGACTCTGGTGGTACTTTGACCACAAAGAGTGTCTTCAGTGCTTGGGATTGTGTTGCATCTTACCAGTTTAACGTCTTAGCAAACATGTGAGGTGGTGGTACCTTGACCACGAAAGGTGTCGTCGATGCTCTAGGTGATACCTTGATGATGATGGGAGGCCCCTTGCTTGTGGAGGCGGAGGGGATTGTGGCCTTGCTGGGAGGCACATGAATCACAAAAGGTTGCTACACAGGTTTAGGCTTACTATCTATGCCAATGGAGTTTATGACATAGGAGGCATTGTTTGTGCTAGGTTGATTCAGGGTGTTGACGTTCAGTTGGCCCCGTTCCATCATTGCTTGTAGATCATACTTTAACGCATGATAGGTGTCGATATTGTGACCAGACATTTGGTGGTAGTGACAGAATTGGTCTAACTTGAAATGTCGTGGAACCGGGGGCTCATTTGGTGCTACTAAGGTGGGGTTCCTCAGTAACTCGTAGTACCTGTCATGTTGGCAGCAAGCATTCTCCGCTACGTGTTTGTATTGGATTTTCCCAGCTTTAAGAAGTTGCTCTAGTAGTTCCGAAGGTCACGCAGGTAGCGATGTGTACTTAGAGTGATCCTTGCATTGAAAATTGGACCTTAAGGTGGCCCCTGTTGTTGCACTGGTGTTAGTTGTTTTTGTGCTTGCGGCCACAGTTTCCGTTGTTGCCTTTTGTTTGGCAACGAGTTGGTTCTTGTAAGCCACATAGGTGGGGTCATTGCTGGTTTGTGCAACTTGTTCAATGTTCTTGATCTGTGTGAACGCTTGGCTCAACATTTGAGTGCTTAGATAGTACAATTTTGACTTAATGAAGTCATTCATGGCTCCCTTCAGAATCGTAAGCAAATACTTTTCAGGGATGGGCTCATGAAGTTCGTTAAGGGCTGCACTCCATCGTTGGATGAACTTTTGCATAGGCTCAAGTGGTGCTTATTTGACCTGTATCAGAGTGTCTAGGGTTGCTTCAGGCTTCAGGTTATACTTAAACCTGGTAACAAATTAGTGTAACAGATCCTCAAGAGAGGATATTGAGTTACATGGCAAGGCTCTATACCAGTCTAAGGCTACGCTTGTTAAGGACATAGCAAACATGCACAAGATTGCGTGGGGCCAAGCTTGAAGCAATAGAGTTTCTGATCGAAACATGACTAAGTGAGCATTTGGATCTACCTTCCCGTTGTATTTGGTTAGCTATGGAAGTGTGATTCCCTTGGGCAAAGCTAACGGTGGCACTAAAGTGCTAATTGGATCATCGTGGTAGAAGTCTAGTACTTTAACTTGTTCAGTGTTTGCCGTTTTGAGGTGCTTTACCTCTTCAACTAATGCTTGCATCATTTGTTTGGCTTCTGCCCACTCTTGAGCGGTAGGCAGATTAGTTGGTTGGGGAGGTTGTTGGGTTGTCATTTGTTACTGTGGAGCAATGTTCAGAGTTGCGGTTGTGGGATGTGGCACGTTGAAGTGAGTGGGTTGTTGAACAAGGGGTATGGTTCCTTGCCTAGCCACAAACTATGAAGTGACACCCTAGATGTGCAGGGCCGATGTAGTGAAAGTGGCCCCATGTGTTTGCACGTGCGGTATGTACTAGGTGGAAATGGGGGTGGGTAATCTCTGTTGGGATACTGGTGCTTGTGTGCTCATTGACACTTGGTGAGTAGCCTTCTGTCCCATGCGAGGATGGAGTGATGGGTTCACATAGGCATGGGGACTAAGGGTGTGGTATGAATCCTCAGGTTCAGATTGTGCTTCGAAGTCATCTACATCATGGTGGTTTTGGGGCTCCTCATTGGGTTGCCATGTATTTTGGCCCCTTGCTAGAAGGAGCTTGGAGATGAGCCTATTATGAGGATCAGAAAGGGGGATGATGTCATATATAGAGGGGACAAATTCATCACCTCCCATGTATATGCGCTCGAAGTTTTGTTTTGCCTTCTGTTCTGTGTGGTCAATGGGAAGGTTGGCCTGAATCTTCACATAGATGTAGTTATATTGTTCTTGTGTGGGGACTATGAAGGCGCATGCACTGGAGTTTTGGGATGATTCCATGGTGATGTGTGACAGGGCAGCATACGAGCTAGCTAACAAGTGTCGAGTGTGTTTCGGGCTAAGTGTGTAGAGTGTCCGGCGTGTGAACACTGAAAATTTTTCTAAGTGTCTAGTGTGTACAGCGTAAATGAGAGAAAATTTGGCTAAGTATGAAATTATGAACTGTAGTCATACGCGGATGGTGATCTCAGGTAAGAGGAAGTCACCTCGGAATCATTATGTTGTGTGTATTGTATGCCTTGGACAAGGTGATCCATGTTGGTGGCCATTAGTACTTAGACCGGTTTGAAGTAGGTGCGAATCGTAGCGAATTTGGCTTTGAAATGGGCCCGTTTTGGGTGTTTTTGTTGAAAAAACACTGTAGCGGTACTGTAGCAGCGTAAACACTGTAGTAACATAAAGCATTGTAGTAGCGTAGACACTGTAGCAGCATAAACACTGTAGCAGTGTAGACACTGTAGCAGCATAAACACTGTAGCAGCGTAGACACTTTAGCAGCATAAACACTGTAGCAGTGTAGACACTGTAGCAGCGTAAAGCACTATAGCAGCGTAAATACTGTAGCAACGTAGACACTGTAGCAGCGTAGACACTATAGCAGCGTAGACACTATAGCAGCGTAAACACTGTGTTCAAGTAGGTAACGTGATCAGCGTTTCGATTAAACAAAAAATAATTTAGGCCCTCCTTCTAGTGTCATTTTCTATATCGTCCGAAATCGTCGGTCTCCAACTGGAAGGAAACAGAGACCGTGGGACTACCGGATACGCACTAAAGACCCTACCTTTGCCTGAGGGCAAGCTGGAATGAACGAAGGCAGAGTACCTTGGATGGTCTGCACGCGGATCAAGCAAGGATTTCCCCAAACGTACACTGAGGTGCTATACGCTGGGTTATACGTGAATGGCGTAACAGGCGTAAAACAGAGCGTAAACAACATAATTGATGCAAATGAAGCGTAAACGTAAAATAGCGTAAACAGAATACATGCAACAATTAATGCAAAGTGTAACAGATTTTAGGAAGAAAATGTAACAATGGCATTTCAAAATGAGAGTTACAATGCACTAGTCTAACGCAGTTGTGGCTTTGACACAAGGTAGACGAAAAGCCTTGATGGATGCAAGGATGACTGTGAGCTGGTTCACACTGTAGGCACAGCGTAGAGGCTATATGCTCAGCGTACAGGGTTGTCCAGCGTACAAGGTTCTCTACTCTGGTTCTCAGCGTCTCTATTTTTCTTTGGTTTTTTTCTCAACATTGCCTCATCGACCTAATGAAAAATTGGTACTTTTATACAGGTTTAGATGTTAGACTCAGGTTGGGTGACACGTGGCGCATTGACCGGGTGCGAAAGAAAATTACAACTGTACACCGTATAGCATGCCAACGTACATCAGCGTACAGGGTGTCAGCATATAGGATGCCAGTATATAGCATGCCAGTGTACAGGATGCCAGCGTACAAGATGCCAGCATACAAGATGCCAGCGTATAGGATGCCAGCATATAGGATGTTAGCGTACAAGATGCTAGCGTATAGCATGCCAGCGTACAGGATGCCAACGTACAAGATGCCAGCGTATAGCATGCCAGCATACACCAAAAATGTACCTAGCATATACACATGAAAATGCTTCATTTTAAGGTCAAAACCTGATTTCCAGGTGCCTAAGAGCTACTAGGAACCTTGGGGAAGGTCCTAGGGGGTCCAGACGCTCAGTTCTGGCGTGTTTTGACTCATTTCTGGGGCCCAAAAGTTGCTCTACGCTGGGCGTAGAGGAACGAAAGACCATTATTTGGAGCCCAAAATTTGATTTCAAGTCCCTGAGAGCTACTAGGAACCCTAGGGAAGGTCCCGGGGGGTCCAGACGCTCAGTTTTGGCATGTTTTGACTCATTTCTGGGGCCCAAAAATCTCTCTATGCTGGCTGCACCCTAGGCGTATACGCTAGGCGTAGAGGAATGAAAGACCATCATTTGGAGCCCAAAATTTGATTTTCAAGTACCTAAGATTTTTTGGGGACCCTGGGGAAGGTCCTGGGGGTCCAGACCCTTAGTTCTAGCATGTTTTGACTCATTTTTGGGGCCCAAAAGCCTCTCTACGTTGGCTGCACCCTGGGCGTATACGTTGGGCGTAGAGGAATGAAAGACCATAATTTGAAGCCCAAAATTTAATTTTCAAATGCCTAAGAGCTATTGGGAACCCTGGGGAAGGTCCTGGGGGGTCCGTATTCTCAGTTATGGCATGTTTTAACTCATTTCTGGGGCCCAAAAGTCTCTCTACGCTGGCTGCACCCTGGGCGTATACATTGGACGTAGAGGAATGAAAGACCATTATTTGGAGCCCAAAATTTCATTTTCAAGTGCCTGAGAGCTACTGGGGACCCTGGGGAAGGTCCTAGGGGGTCCAGACACTCAGTTCTGGCATGTTTTGACTCATTGCTGGGGCCCAAAAGTCTCTCTACGCTAGTTGCACCCTGGGAGTATACGCTGGGCGTAGAGGAATGAAAGACCATCATTTAGAGCCAAAAATTTGATTTTCAAGTGCCTGAGAGCTACTGGGGACCCTGGGGAAGGTCTTGGGGGGTCCAGATGCTCTGGTTTGGCATTTTTTGACTCATTTTTGGGGCCCAAAAGTTGCTATACATTGGGCTCTACGCTGGGCATGTATAGGCCAACGTACAGGATGCATACTTAGTGAAAACCAAGTATTTTGAGCTCAAGATTTGCCAAGCTTGATGCCAGATGTCATTGTAGTCTTATGTGGGTCCCAAGGAACTATTTCTTATTGATTTTGACTCTGCTTGAAGCTATCTGTGAGGCCCTCAAGCTTTAGTCATGCTGGGGAGCATCATGACTTAGCTTGATTCTCGTTGGAGAAGTACTAAGCTCAGAATTTTATGGTGTTTCAAAGGTGAAAAAAGATAGAAACATCATGAAGTCTTCAAGTTAAGCTTAAGGAAATTTTTCTAGGCTTTCTATCTAATTGTGTCAATAAATATGTAACAAGTTTCATGCTTATATCACCATGACACGTGAATAGAGAGATGAGATTTCAAGGAAGTTCATGTATTAAGCTTGAGCAAGAGTGTAAAAGAGCACATTGAGTGATTGCATATGTGGTTATAGCTCCAAGGTCAATTGTCTAGTGTATTAGCTTATGTATTCTTAGTCTTTCTTATGTGTTGAGATCTTAGTCTTAGGTTGTTGAAGAGTTCTCCATCGGTTATGTCTTGCATTAAGAAAAATCATTGAATGATTATAGAGCCTCATGCTCTACAGTATCATTTCAATGTTGTTGAGGGATTGTTAGATGTTTTGTGGGTTTTAAAATCCTAATGTAATCTTCTTTTAATAATTTAATATATCTAGTTTTCTTGTTTTCTAGCATATTATTTGTCATTTCATAATATCTAGATTTAGTGGGATTGAAGGTGATTTTCCATTTAAATGAACATAATCCATATAATCTCCCTTCAATTTTGGAATATTATTTATATCAAGTTGTGTATTACATTTATTCCTTTAATGTATTGTAAAAATGCTAATGGCCTCCCTTATGTTGGTCATGCTTTGAGTGGCCAATAAGAGTTCATCATAATCTTTGTATTCATTATGATTTTTATTGTAATAGTCATGATCCATTCAATGATCTCTATCATTTTTTCTCCTATGCATTCTCTTTCATTTTCTATCTTCATCTTCATCTTCATCTCTCTCATGGTGTCAAGCTTGATTTTTGATATTTTGTTCCATTCATTCCTAGTTGTCTATCTTGAGGTCTACATTCATCTTAATCAAAACTTGTCAATAAGAGTGATGGAGAGAATGGAGGACTAAAAGAGTTATGTTGGCTTTCTCTCCTTCTATGGTCTATTAGTTCTTTTCTTCTAGTTTTGCTAGAGGGTCTAGATCTTGGTTCCCTTTTCTTCTTCTTTTTTTTGGGGGGGAGGGGGGGATTCATTACATTTCTTCCAAGAGTGATGGGACGCGATATCGCATGGGCCGTGATATCGCGTATATCGCATCCCTCGGGATATCGCGTACGCGATATCGCAGTGCACCATCATATCTATAAATAAGAGGCAGCTCTCCCTTGTTTCCTCATCTAGGCCTAGATCATAGTGAAACTTTGGCAGTTTTTTCACTCCAGAGATAGATTAATTTCCATATGCCCGCAGTAGGAACTCCAGAGTGAACGGATCTTTATTCGAGCAAACATTGTACCTGAACACAAGTTTGTGTATGGTAATAAAGATGAGCTTCTTGGATAAACCTTGCAATGCATGGAATAGGCTAATTACGATTTTATTTATTTTTATTTATTATATATTATTTACATGCTTTATTAGTTATTAAATCTTTCTCAACCCTTCTCTCCTAGTTAAGTGCCTCAGTACGACCACTTCGAGCATGTGCGTTACGTGTGGTGATCCTAGCAACCACTAGCATTTGGTAACCATGGTTGCATTGGTTCAGGGTGTGTACGGTAAGTGGGAATGGATGCTGATGCTAGGTTAATTTAGACTTAGTTAATTAGTTAAAGCTAGGAATTAGTCTCTTCACCCTTCAACTCAATAGCATAGGAAATAAAACATAAAAACATATAAAAATCATATACCTCGGACTTACTTAACCATACACTGTGACAAATACATGTAAGTCTAGGAAGACAACAAATTATTACCCTTGAGTGTTCCATGAGGCGTGTAGGCACTTAGTCTACGGAGTTCGACCGGATTGTGCATGTTATTCTCATATTCAAATGGTTGAGTGTAGGGGTACCTCGCCGCTCATCATTGGCGCCATTGCTGGGGACTAAGTGTTTGTGCGCTAAGTAGAACATAAGAGATCATTCACATCGTTGGGAGCTTAAACGAACCTTAGGGTTAATTAAATAAGAAAAAATTATAACTGTTAATTAGCACACCGAATTAGATAACAATGTCTTCTTCTCACAAGAGCATTACACCACCTAGGGACAATACTAGAAATAGTCAGCAATCAAAAACACATAACAAAAATCCACCAGTTCCTCGACAATATAGGGTGGAATATACTCATCCTGATGAGTATATCCCCAACTTTACTTTTATCCTCCATCAGGATGAACAGATGCACTAGAGAGATTTTCAAGGTAACATTGTGTTACCTCTGGATCGTGTAGTCCCCAACATGCTCCTTCGTGCTTTGGCACAAATTGGCATGACTCAACTCTATGTGTAATATGTTGCAGAAAATTTTGACATGAGGGATTACCATCCCACAGCTTTACAACATATGAGCAACTCAAGGCAGGAGAGCCAACATACACTGTTGAAGGACAAAGAGGTCCCGCACGTCTTAAGTGAAATCAGAGATGGTGAACCACTTATAACAAGTTCTCTATTGAAATATGTTCCCCCTCCTAATAATAATAAGGAGGTGGCATATCAGAATCTACGCTCCACGATACACAACCTTAGTTCTAATCCCCGTGAACACCAACTATTCACTGAGGGAACAACAACATATGACAAGGATGGGCACTTAGATCGTCATCACGATTGGGGCCGTAGCCATAGAAGAGAAGGTAGGAAACATCCTCATGGCAATGGTTCTCCTTCTTCTTCCCCTTCTTCACATCATTCACCCTCTCCTTCCACCTCTAGGCGTAGTCATAAAGAGCATAACAGTGAGGATAGAGGTAGACAAAATGAGAGAACTCGATGAGAGGGTCAAGAAAGAGGACAAGGGCATGAATGAAGGGAAATTAGGGAACAACGGGAACATCATAGATGTCATGAAAGAGATACTCATGACAAGCCCCTACTTTCCACTCGAAGCATGCTGGATATAACAAAGGCAGTAAGAATTCCAACAAGGAATTTAAAAGATAGTCAGATCAAGCGTTTAGACATGAATAACATCCCACGATTCAAAGGGGGATACAATGCGGATCTGCAAAATTATTTATAGGCATTCCATGATGCCTGTGCCTTGTAGCACATAGAGAATGAGTGGCAGAAACTAAATTTGTTTCCCAAGACACTCACCAAGGAAGCAAAGAGTTGGTACCAATCCTTGGAACCGTAAACCATTAGGAGGTGGAGTACGATGTTAGAACTCTTCAATGATAAGTATCAAATGTACTCCAGAGTGTCTAACTTGCGTAAGTAGATCCAAGGATGGAAGCAAGGTACTCATGAACCCTTGGCTGCTGCCATGGGCCACTACTATGCATTGTTACATCGTTGCCCGAGCCATAGTTATGCATAGCGGGATCAACTCCGCCACATCATAGATGGGCTAAGGTATGAAAGTAGGAGAACCCTTAGGACTTATGCCCAAGAAAGATTATCAGAACTTAGAGCTCACGAAATTCATCGCTTGTTGGAGCAAGTAGCCAAAGAAGAAGGAGAACTATGAAAAAGAGAGAGTGTGGAAGAATACAATCGTGCTCCCTCTCTTTGAAAGAAGGGAGTGAAATTTTGCAATGAAGAGGATGAGTCACCACTCGAAGAGTTGGTGAATAGAAAAACCTTACCGATTCAAAAGCTAACAACAGAAGTATCGGCTAAGGTGGATCAATTGTGGGATTCCTTAGACTCTAGACTTGAAACTATCCTGAAAATCATAGAGGAGTCTAAGGAGGAATGAAGTAGTGAAAAAGATAAGACAAAGCAGAGAGATTCTGGCCCTGCACGTAACAAGGGTAAGGGGAAAATAACTATCTCCGATGAGGTTATGGATTCTGACACAGATGATGATAGCGAATGTGAGATCTGCCACTATGACCATCCTAAGGGATATTGCCCAATCATCTCACATCTACAAGAGTCTGGGGTGTATGCACTTAATCCAAGACTTAACCAACGGTAGACACCCCGAAGGTTACCTTATCCTCAAGGTAACCCAAGACAGTTCCACCAACCATTAACGTACTATCCAAGTGGACCTCCATCACAACCCATCGGGCAACATCAGCAATGGCAATACCCATAGTCATGGGGGATGCCACTGCCAAAACAATAGTACCCTTACTAGTAGCCAAATCCATATGGATATTATGTGTAGCAACTAGTTTCTCCAAGTGACTCTATGGGTCACACAACTCTCCAACATCACTACCAAGTTTAGAAGTACTTTAGGAGGACTCCTTCTCCTCCAAGAAACATTCCACATTCATCCCATCCTCCAACTCCATCCATACCTCTTCCACCTATAGTTCCCATAAAACCTGCTCCAAAAATGCAAAGGGAACTCCCTATTCAACCATAGCAACGTAACACTGTAAGAGCTGTAAACATTCAACCCGCTGCGGGTTCTGACAACCATAAAAAGAGAAGACCTTTCTTTCGAAACAAAAGCCTAGATAAGCTCTCACAACAACAAGCAGTTGAGTCCACAACCACTCCTCCAACAAACAAAACTTTGGAGCACCCTTCCGTCCAACAATAGAGCTGCACGCATATGGTTATGTTAACACATACCGTAACCGACTGGATCAAGGTAGGCCACCTTCCCAAGAAACTATCTGACCCTGGGAGTCCCCTAATTTATTTACAAGTCTCTGGGAACAAACCACATAAGGCTCTTCTTGACTCAGGTTCTGGAGTCAACCTAATTTCACGAGAGATGTATCAAGCCTAGAACCTACCCCAACTTAAGAAGAGCAACATTCAACTTGAGCTGGCAGACCAGTCCATCACCATTCCCTTGGGATTGATGGAGTACATTGTTACCACTATGTGTGGTTGGTCTTACCCAGGTAATTTTCTAGTGATTAAAGTCAACAACAATGAAGGGGGCTTCCCAATTATAATGGGAAGGCCATGGCTAAGTACAATAGATGCATAGCTAAGGATCCGTGATCTTTTCTTGGAGATATCTAAGGTAAATATTTGTGAAAAGATCAAGAAGAAGAAAGTTTCATGCATCACATACAATGATTCATCAGGTGATGACATGGAGGAATGCAGAACATCTCCTCCATGCAATAGGTATGCCCAAGAAACAAAAATTCAAAGGTGCCTATATATAGCAACCACACAAGTAGTGGACACCCTGTGGTTGACAGCTAGTCGAAAGAGCAACCCAATATGCACGGAACGAACTAAGGAAACAACTCATGTTAACAATGAAGGCATAGACACATTGGAATATGAGCGTCTCCAACTTCCACCCCTTAATATAAGAACATCAGTGGGGAGAAGTTGGGCACTTTTACGAAATTCAAATAGACGTTCATTATTTTGGATCTCTCCCTTGCAATTCAATCATGGGGGAGATGGCCACCTATGCTAATCATTGGGGCCCTCAGTTCTTTTTTTTTTACACGTTTTTGTTGTCCACGTTTTCGTTTTACACGTTTTTGTTTTACACATTTTTTTCTTACATAATTTTGTTTTACAAATTTCTTTAACTTTTCTTGTTTTTGTTTTACACCTTTCTTTAACTCTTCTTTCTTTTGTTTTACAACATCGTTATACTTTTTCATTGTGTGTGTGTGTGTGATCCACCATGTAAGTTTGTCACCCAATAAATGTTCTTCATAATGGTATGAATTGTATTCATATTGATTGCTCATGTTTGGTTTTTACCTTTAAGTCATGATGTTGATACTAAGGTATGTTCTTTTGATATGGAAGGCAATGAGTTTCACTTCATCCATTCGTCCACTAGTTTCTATGGTCTCTCTCAGCTTGGAAATGTACAGTCCCTTCTAAATAAGAACTCTAACAAATCGGTGACTGNAGAACTCTAACGAATCGGTGACTGAGCATTTCTCAAACTAAGGAAGCACTCAAGGATTGAAAAGGATGTGACTTCAAGGGAACCTGATGCATTTGTGTTGGCTGTTCTCTTGGGTGCTTGGATGTTTTCTTCTGGAGTTTTCTTACCATTTTGACATTACCCAATTATTGGAAGCTAAGCAAATAAAAATAAGAAGTCTTTGCATGGTGTGGTTCTCATGCATAAAAACACAAAACACAAAACAAGAAAAAAGAGAGAACTGAGAATTCAAAGCACACCCCTTACACAAAATAATCCCTTGGGCTACAAGCACTGGTTATGGAACTAAAAATGTTCCCTCTAACTAAGGCCCTTCTCACTTCCTATTCTCTCCTCCTTTGTTTCGTCGGAATGGTGGTGGCTCTTAGGTGAAGGAATTCTTGTTACTTCAAGAGGATGGATTATTTGGATGCATTAATGCGAAGTCACTAGAAGTGGTTTGTTTGAGGCCGGACTTGGAATGGGATTTGCTAAGTCACATTAATCATAAACTACACAAAGGGCTATACACCAGCTTGTTCTTGAGACTCCATTCCATTCTCTTCTCTTCATCTTTCCCTCCATTATTCACCTCATTGCTGGTTGTATCATTAGTGTATATTTTGGTTGACGCATTATTTTCTTTTTGGTAAATTCTTGTGATTAAGACTTTAAATCCTGTTCCAAATTACATTCCTAGAGCCTACGGACTCTTTGAATGTGGGTTTGTTAGGGCATTAAGGGCATGAGCCTACTTTGGGGAGGACCCACTGAAATTTCTATTTGGTGCACCAGTTAACTTCTTTTCCCTAACATTTTTGCAATTAATTTTATTTTGTTCATTTCCATCTTGACATCCATTTCATCAATGCTATAGTTGTCTCTTTTTCCCCCTCTTTCTTCTTCCTTTTCTTTCTCCATTTTAACGCTACTGGAGGTTCGTGATTAGTCATGGGGATACGAGGCCCAATGTTTTTCAATTTTCTTCTAGCCTCGATTTTTTTGATTTTTTCCTAACCCCTACACCTTCAGTAGTCACCATTAATACATCTCCAGATCCGCAATCAGCCATATCACAACCTAGCCAATGGACTTACACCGAAGCACGGTATTAATTACATGATGATTCATTTACCCTTGCTAACATAAGATTGTGTTGTGTGTGCATATGCAAATTATACAACAATGGACTGGATCGGGAAGGAACACTTGGAATGGAGCAGTGCTGAAGTAGCTATGCAAGGAGAAAGACCGATGGTGCGCTTACGAATGGACAAAAAAAGACACAATCTTGGAATTTGCAGTAGCAACACTTCTTTCTCTCTCTCTTTCTCTCAAGCTGCCAAATGAGGCCGGATGTCAATGTAATAAGGTGTTCACCCTTATTATCATGAACACCAGTTTTTCTTTATCTTGTAATGATGATCAATTCACATGTCATCCCATTAGTTTCATGTTGAGTCAATAATCCCATACCTTCTCGATATTATTGTAAGGAACTCGAGGATGCATTTTCATTTAGTCATGGGGGTATGATGGAACACGACATCGCATGGGCTGCGATATCGCATACATGATATCGCGACTATCACGATATCACATCTTCCCCTGTGATATCGCAGTGTGCCATCATATCTATAAATAAGAGGCGGCTCTCCCTTGTTTCCTCATCTAGGCCTAGACCATAATGAAACTCTCATAGTTTCTCCACTCCAGAGATAGATTAATTTCCATGTGCCCACAGTAGGAACTCCAGAGTGAATGGATCTTTATTCGAGCAAACATTGTACCTGAATACAAGTTTGTGTACGACAATAAAGACGAGCTTCTTGGATAAACCTTGTAGTGCATGGAATAGGCTAATTAGGATTTTATTTATTGTTATTTATTATCTGTTATTTACATTCTTTATTAGTTATTAAATCTTTCTCAACCCTTCTCTCCTAGTTAAGTGCCTCAGTACGACGGCTTCGAGCACATGCGTTACGCGTGGTGATCCCAACAACGATTAGCATTTGGTAACCACGGTTGCATTGGTTCAGGGTGTGTACGGTAAGTGGGAACAGATGCTGATGCTAGGTTAATTTAGGCTTAGTTAATTAGTTAAAGTTAGGAATTAGTCTGTTCACCCTTCAAGTCAAGAGCATAGGAGATAAAACACAAAAAGATATAAAAATCATATACCTCGGACTTACTTAACCATACACCGTGACAAATACAAGTAAGTCTGGGAAGATAATGAATAATTAACCTTCAGTGTTCCATGAGGCGTGTAGGCACTTAGTCTGGGGAGTTCAACCAGATCACATGTGTTACACTCGTATTCGAATGGTTGAGTGTAGGGGTACCTCGCCACTCATCAAAGAGTCTTTGCTAAATTTGAACATAATCTTTGATGCATGGAATCTTCAATGTTTAGGATACAAGGTTAGTAAGTAGATCAACAATGATAAAAATTTTTAGACTGGTATTCTACATCTTCTTTCTCTGATGTAGTATCACTTGAGATGTATGTTTGTTCTTTTCATGTTTATGTCTTACTTTCATGATAGTATCCCATATATCTTGGACCTCTATTTATTGATAAGATCTAATCATATTCTTTGTAAATTAATAGCCTCCATGTGTATGCCCAAGTCTAAATCTCAAAAGAATAACTTAAAGCATGAACAATGTTGATTGGTTAACTAGTAATATAATATTTTTTAATAAGTCTCTTCATTAGAATTTTTCATCTTGATGAAAAATGAAAGTAAAGTTTGGATATTAAGGATTAGTAGAAGCATAGGAAATTCTTGTTTGAATTAGTTTATTCTAAGTTTCTTTAATATAAATTTTATCATTGCCTTCACAAATGTTATTAGCAGGTGGAGAATTAACTTTGTATGTATAAGTCATATTTAATCAATTAAACTCTACATGTGTGTTTTTGAAGATATTAGATTTCTTTTAAAAAATAACTTTATTGTAATGACCTCATATAATATCGACTAACTATAATATTAATACCATCTCAAGCAATGACACCAATTATAAGTAATGACAATTCCAAACACCTAATCATACAAATTGCACAAGTGTCACATGTGACCTCATCATAATCTATGAATGGAACAATATGTCCTCTAGAGAGTTAATGTTAAGCTTGTTGATCATTATCTTTTCACAAGAGTTAGCAATGGTCAAAGCATATGATTTAACTCTCAATTAGATATATGATATCACAATGTATTTCAATTGCAATAATGCTAAAGTAAAACATGATAAATTAAATATTAAGCCTATTAACTAAGAAATAATCAAAATAAATGCTAAACTAACCTAGTGATAATAAGCATGTAGTCCTAGATAACTATACATATCCTAGGCTAGTACAATCACCACTAGGATTACCAAGTAACTCACTACTAGATCAATCAAGTGATGTTACTACAAGGTTATTAGATGATTATACATTATGCTTGAAACTAGTCATACATATTCTACCAAATTACTAACATATAATAAAAACATAAACTACACTAGAAAAGTAAATGATATTAGAATTATAAATAATAATGGAAAGTAAATTTAATGCTACGTAAAATGTTACAATGATTAGGAATGATCTCAGTCTTTATTTTTGATCATGAAATATGTTCAAGTACATCTTACTTAGACAAATACATCGTACAATCACTTTAGATCACATTACGAGCACTCATAGACTAAATCTAAGTTCATAAAATAAAATGCTTAAGAGTTTAGCTAGAGGTAGACTAAAAGGATGCTTTGAGTATAATCATTGGCTAGTATTATTATAGGCATTACCAAGCCAAAATATATTACATCTATAATATGGTATGAAAGCATATGATATTGTAACTATTATATTATAGGTACAACATCATATGTGTAGTGTATATAGTGTCACACTTAGCTTATTAACTATTCATCAAATTACATATTATTATATCATCTATAAGTTTTTATATTATTTTTAAAGATGTTTCAAATCATACTAATTCCTCATAACTAACTTCTCAAGGATTAGTACGAAAATAAATAATATAACATTTAAAATCAGGTAGAGATGTAGTCAATAATGGTTAATTTTAGATAATAAGAAAAAGTATTTGTTTGTAATAGCATAATACCTAATTTTAAGAAAAATAAAAAATAATTTTTAAAAATATAATGATTAGTTCTATGTGCCACATTGGGGCATCATAAAAATATACGTTTAAGAACTATAACTTCACATACCCAACTAACCATAGTATGACATTGTCAAATCATTCACTAATCCTAATGATTAGTCCATCATAGATAGAATGAGTTGTTGAATGATGTCACCTTGAATAAGACAAGAGAAGAACATTAGCGAGAGAATCCTTATGATAAACCATATTACATCAAAATTTTTAAATAGTGTGAAGAATAAGGGGATGAAAAAAACTTCAAGTGTGAAGTAAAAATCATTGAAGTTGAAGAGTATCACCAAATAAAACTTTCTCCAACCTTGGTTTAAAACTATGTAATTATGAGGTACACTAAGATGAATAACTTTAAGCAAGGGGACAAGCAACGAAGTAGTATATGAATGAGTCTTCCATGTTGCAAAGAGGACATTTAGAGTCATGAGCATCTAAATAAGATTGGAAAATACCAATAGGCCAGCCTTTTTATTTTTTTTATTATTTTTATTAGTAGCTAATGACCGGTGAGGTACCCCTACACCCAACCATATGAATCAAAAAGTGTTCACATGTGATCTGGTCAAATGCCATGGACTATATGGTTTCTGAGGCACTAGTTCTCTAGGAAGTAAACTGGATGTTGAGAATGTTTATTGTCTTCCCAACTACACTTGTAAAGCTCAAGGGTATGGTTTAAGTGTAATTAAGGTACATCATTTTTGTCATTTTATATTTTATGATTTGATGCTTAAAATAAGCAAGATAGAGAATAAAGTAATTTAATAGCTACTTTAATCTAATGGGCTAACTACTATTCAAGTAGGTCTAACATAAGTATCTGGTCCCACTTGCCATACACATCCTCAACACGTATAACATTGCTAGGTTACCAAATGTTAAGTACTATTGGGATTAAAAAATTTCATATGCATGCTTGAAGTGGTCATACTCATGTGTTTGCTTAATTGCTATTTAGCTTATCTCACTTAATTACTTAATTAGCTTAATTGCTAGAAAACATTGAATAAATAGTTGAAAAAATTAAATGCATAAATGAAATTTAAACTATCTAGAATGCTACAAGGTTTGATCAGAAAGCTCATCTTTATTGCTACATAGATTGTCGTGCTTAGGTACAATAGTGCTCAAATAAATATTTGTACACTCAATGACTTCTACTATGGGCACTCAGGAAAATACTCCAACTTTCAAATGTAAAAACTCTAAGAGCTTCACTATACTATGATAAGATGATGCCTAAACATAGTGGATTGGCACATATTTATAGGTAATAATGGACCCTGTGTCAATAAGGCTATGTCAATGCATGAAATAATGCATTGATGGGCCTAATTGATGGGGCCTAGTTGATGAGGCCTCATCAACGCAGCCAATCCATGACTCATCATACCCCCACAACTAAATAAAAACATGTTCTCTAGTTCTTTAAAAAATTAGCAAGGTATGGGATTATTGACTAGTAGATGACACAAAAAAACTAACATGACAAACCTAAGTGCCCTGGTGTATAGAATAACAAAATTACAAATGGTGGTGTTCATGTCACAAAATTGAACACCAAACAAAAATCAGACAACATGTCCTCTACTGGCATGAAGATTAATTGAATAGAACACATGATCCCAAGTAGTGGAGATTTCTAAGCCTCTGATAGACCTTCACCAACTTCAGGCACATGCAATGGTTGAGATTGTTGTGGTTGTATAGCTACTATTGCAACTTCTAGTGGAAGGCGAAAAGCATCCAGCAATGCTTTCATTATCTCCTCCTTACTCTTGGGATTTTGCATCTTCCATGTAGCTTTGCCAATGTGGGTCAAAATGGGTACATCCCAAGAACAAGGAATTGTAGGGAACACCTCCTTAGCATTGACAAAATAGATAGTGAATTGTTTACATTTGATGTCAAATTCCCTAACTATGTTCTATATCTTCTGATAGCTATTTTTTCTCCTGGCCAAGTTCTTATCAATTGATCTTTGATTGGTGAATCATGCCCTAAGAACATTGAGTTTAGTGTTTTCCATCTCAAGATTTTTCTTGGTGTCCTTGTGGTGCCTGAAGTTAGCCTCGTATAGCAAGTACAAGCTAGCCACTTTCTTTTCAAGTTCTGACCATGACTATCTAGTAGTTAGCATCACCAAGATTGCATATCAAAGATTGGCCAATTTCATATACTTTGTTATTTCTTTGATTTACAACTCCTTCTTGTGGATCTCTACTTTGTTGTAGGCATATATCCCATCAATGATGGGCTATCACACCTTTCTTCCTTGCTAGAGTTGCTAAGGGGCCTCATTTACCTTTGCCTTTGTCATTTGGATATGCTTCTGATTCACTTCCTTTTGTAGGCCAACTTGGTCTTAGTAGTGATTCTTAACTCTCTCAAATTTGAAAGCTTCATTTTTCCAAGTAGCAATTTCAATGGTAGATTTCTAGCATAAGGCATAAACTTTCTCCATAGATAGATTTCAATTCTCTATAGCAAATTTCCTCAATTCCATATTTAGCCTAGCAAGTTGCTCCTGCTATTGATGGATAACTTCTTGCATTTGTTGTTTTTATGCATCAACATTTTGTATTTCGTAATTTTTAGTAGTTAGTGTTTCATTTTCATGGCACATCTAAACCAAGTCCTTTTAAACTAAATAGGTATTTGCTTTGGCCATGAAATACTTAGTGATTAACATCATCATTCCCTTCTCAACTTATTTTAATCATTCTTGAAGCTATTGAAAAGCTTCATCTATAGTTATTGCAAGGTTAAGGAGTGCAAGGTCAACAAAGCGGGCACATAATTTAGCAACTTCCATGGTCAAGCATTGGTTTTGTGCTTGAGCCATTTCAAGTTGCCCTTCCAAGATGATACATTTTCCCATTACCTCAAGTAGCTCTGACTGGGTTGCAGTAATGTTGTCTAAAAAATAAAAAATGTCTAGAATTAATTGCCTAGTCCCCATCAATCAGTCCAATAATTCTTCATGTTGGGTTGCACTCAATCTTTTGCTAATAGTTCCTATGAACATCTACACTTCTCAAAGTGCAGATACATCTAGTACAAATGTCACAAGTGTATTTAGTGCTTCTATGATTTAGTCAACCACCACTTCTACATCTATCTCTTACCCCTAGTGTTGCATCATCAATATAGTTTTCCCCTTATCCTTCTCCAAGCACATCAAAAAGGAGGCAGCATTCCTAAAGATTTCTAGGAATAAATGGTATTGAGAAAGAGACACTATCACCTCTCAATCACTAGGATTTGATCTAGTGAGTAACTACATTGGTTGGGTTGAAAATATTGATCCACCTCTTTTCATCTAGCTAATTATTCAATTCACTTCATTAAAGTAACTCATTGTAGGTTGATATGGATCTCTAACACTCATTCCTACTCGCTGCTCCTACTCATGCAAGAGCTATTCTTAGATTTTGCATAAGTTTTCAATGGCTACATAGGCCTTCGATGTTGTTTCTTGAGTGGGCAGTGAAGGTGAAAATTGCTACTCTTCTTCTTTAGACAAGATAGGTACATTTTCCTTCATCATTTTGGACCAAGATGCCATAAGAGTATGCCTAATCATGTCATGGGTTTAGTGGATTATCCCTATCCTTTTACAAAGTTTTTAAATGAGGCATGGGAAAGGTAGGGTCTTTCTTCCATGTTCATTTTCCTTGAAATTCTTTTCTATCTCTAGATAGATCAATTATGGAAGGTTTGCCAGAAATCTCCCACTTAGAGTGGTACATGCTCAAGTGGAAAAGGTAGCCATCTTACTAGGCCTCATTGCTGGATTGAGGTGATGGCCCACTATCTTCAAGCATACATATTTCATTAGTTTAAGCACACCAAACTCCTTATGGTCAACCTCATAACACTATTGTGTCCACTTCTTTTTGGCCTTAGTATCAGCTTATGTAGATAGTTTTCCTAATTGTGTTCTAAAATCAAGCAACCTAAGAGCCTACGCAATGGCTTTAGCAAAGTAAGACACTTGAATGTCCTTGATTTTCATAGTGAAACCTGCCCATCTATTATTCTAGAAGAGGTACTTCTATTTCATGTACCACTCCCCACTAGAAGTGATGATTAGCCACATGGGAGAGGTTTGCAATTGTGTCTTCACCTCTATTGAAGCATGTTCTAAGAATAGCTCAAAGTTTAGTTCCTAGAGGACCAAGCATTAAACATCATGGGGCTTGATTTTGTCAAGGAAAACTTGTGTTAATGTGACTTCAAGTCTCGGTATAGGCCCTAGTGCCTCTCTTTGCTACGATTTTTCTATTGTAGCCTCTTCTTTGGGAATCTATCTAATCAATTCCACTTCAAGCTCCTCCTAAGGAGATCCCATTGCATGGGTTTCTGCTTCTTGTTCCTATGCTTGTTCTTGTTGACCTCTTCCAATTCTGGGTCATTTCTCCCTTGGTTAAGATGGTCCTTCCTCCTATGGTCATTTTGGTCTTGGTGCCATATATAATCACATCATGACCATAGGTTAGTAATTATTTTTTAACATGAAACAATTGGAACACCTTATCTCATCAAGAACTTTACACCTGGCTAAGTTGTAATTATGGCTAATTTAATCAATTTTTATTATTAAATTATTTGTGTTTTGATGTTGATAAATGACTATAGTCATACCAAAGGTTATTGAAAGGGTTAAACTCTTAGAAATTAATGGTTTTCACTATCATTATATTTATTAATCCTATGGGATACAAAAAATTTTTGTTAAACCTTAAGGTTTGTGGGCCCCATGATGAAGAGCTTACCTCCGATAGCAGCAAGATCAAAGAATGAGGTGATTTGGACAAACGGTTGGAAAGTTATGGACTCTAAAAAATGAAAAAAACTTCCTTCTTCTTGTGAAGAAAATAATAAAAAATTTTAAAGTGTCTAATGGTATTTATAGAGTTTTTGCATTGTATCAATGGTGCTTAGTCGACAGGGCCCAGGTGATGGGATCAGCTGTGTTGACTAGGCCTTGTCAATGCAACTCTTGACCATTGTTAACTTTAGTCAAACTTAAAAAATACAAGGATTTTTTAAGTTAAATTGGAGTCAAATGGAAGCCCAAAAAGCCATGAACATGATGAAAATAGTAGAAGAGGATGTTCAAGCTCAAAAAATTTAGAAAATTGATAAAATGGTTGGAGAATAAAGTTTTATGGAGGTTTTAAGGAGCACAAAGCTAGATGTACAATGGGGCACGCAAAAGATAGAATTATAGCAATGTCTAATGTAAGGAACTTAACTATTCCAACTAAGAGATATGCAAGTGGGTCCTCCCCCATAGTAGGCACATGCCCCTTTTGCCCTTTCATATCCTCAACTAAGGAGTCTATGGGCCCCACAATCAATTTAATGATCATGAAAAGCTAAGGACCAACCTAGAAGAATCTATCCAAGAGTTCCAACATGTCAAACTAAGACATTGAGCATAACATAGAAACCAAAAGTGAGATGAGTTATGGGTAGCATAGATGTATGATTGAGAAGGTAGGATGGAGTCTCGAATTAAGATCATTAGAAGTTTCTTTTGCAGTTTATGTTTAAAATGACTCAAGAAGATCCATTCTTAGTCTAGATCAAAACTAACTACTTCTAGTGACTTCACATTTCCACTTGAAGATTGATCCACCTCCTCAAGACACAAGAGTGCACTCATAAAACAACCACCATTCCATGAAGAGAAGAATAAAGTAGGAAGTGAGAGAGAGCTTTAGTTAGAGGGGACCTTCAGACATGGGTAACCTATCTTTCTAGTCCCATAATTAGTGCTTGTAGCCCATTTATTTGTCTAAGGTGTGTGGTTTGAATTCCCATCATTTTTTTTTGGATGGGAACCACATCATGCAAAGACTTTATTCAACTTCCTATTAGTAGTTGACATGGAATAGTAAGAAGTCAATGAAAACATCCAAGCATCCAAGTAAGTAGAAGAGTACAAAGAGTATTGAGTTCCCTTGAATTCACACCCTATGCAAACCTTTGAATCCTTCCTAATTCTGGAAACTACCAAGGTCATCAATTTATTACAAGTTTATTTTATGAAAGGGACCTCAAACTTCCAGAACAAGGAAAACCATAGTGTTTGTGGATGGGTGAATGATGTGAACTCACTGCCTATTCCATAAAAAATAAACCATATCTTAGTCATTAGACATCAAAATTCAAAAATCGAAACCAGACATTAACAATCACAACATTAAGCACAAACCACCATTAGTAAAATGCAACATTGGCACTATGTCCTGCAACAATAAAGCACTTTTATTAGCAAAAATATTGGAAAGTCACACAAAAATAAAATAAAGTGAAATATATAAGAAATTATAAAACATTTAAAAAATATGAAACACACTAACAATGTTGTAATACAAAAATTAAGAAAAACGGCAAAAATCAACAAAGCACAAAATGAAAAATGTGTAAAACAAAAAGGTGAAAATTTGAGGAGCCATGTGGATGGTTAGCATGGATGGCCATCTCTCTCATGACTAATTTGGAAGGAGGAGATCCAAAACATTAAGCATGGTTTTCCATCCAATGAGGTAATAGTTGCCCTAGCTTGTCTTGGCTCTAAGAAAGGTTTCACTTGTTGGATGTTGACCAACTACTTTCTATGTGAGCTCTTAGGTTTGTAAGTTAACATGGACCTAGAGGGAAAAGTTTCATCAATTACATAAGGTTCCTCCCACAACATTTAAAACTTTATTTTTTGGGGTACAAGTGTGGGGTTCCAGTAGAGAACCTTATCTCCAGGGTGAAATTTTACTTTCTATATTTTGAGGTGATGCTTCTTATTATATGCCTTGTGCACTTCATTTAAAGATAGGGCCACTAATAAAATTTTTTTTAGCACATTTAGATTGATAAATCTTTCTCTTTGTGCTAGGCTTAGGTTAAGGTCCAAGTCACAAGTTGTTGAAAGTATATGAAGCTAAAATTAGACTAGAAGTATTGGAAATTTTTTGTATACTAGCTCATAGGGAGAGTAGCCTATGGGGAGTTTCCAGATGGAGTGGTAGACCCAAAGGACATCATTCAATTTTGTGTTCCAATCTCTCCTATATTTGTTGATAGTTCATGTTAGAATCTTTGTAATATCCTTGTTAGTCACCTATGCTTGACCGTTGGCTTGGAGGTGATAGTATGTTGTTAATTTATGTTAAACCCCTAAATGTTACATTAGCTTCCAAAAACTAACACATTAAAATGGGTTTCATTGATGGAAATCAATGCATGTGGTACCCCAAACCTATTTACAACATTTTTTTGTACAAATCGAGTAGCAGTGGATGATGTACAATTAGTGATAGTTGTTTCTTCTACCCATTTGGTGTAGTAGTCAACTACTATGATGTTGTATGCCTTTCCATTAGACATGGGTGTGATGGGACCCATGAAGTCTATGCTCCATATGTCAAAGGATTCCAATGGTTAAATCCATTGTTGAAGATCATTCATCCATGTGGTCATTCCACCATCTCTTTGATAGCATTTACAAGATCAAACAAATTGGTGGGCATCCTTAACGATTATAGGCCAATAGTATCCTACCATCAGGATTTTTATGGTTGTGTGTCTTCCTACATAGTGGCCTATGCAAGGGCCTTTGTGAGCATCCTAGAAAATGTGCAATTCATCTAAATAAAGGACACACCAATAAAATATGCCATCAGCACACACCTTGTAAAGGTATCCATTAATTTCCATGAAGTACTTTGCCTAATGAAAAAACTGTTGTTTCTTCCTATGATCTAGAGCTTGTGGCATCTCTTAAGTAAGAAGGTAAGTGAGGATGACATCATACCATTTTGACTAAATGGGCACATAATCAGTCACTACTCCTATAAAGAGAAATTCATCTAGAAATTGATCAGAGAGTGGACTCTCCTCCTCTTTACTATCCCATCTTAACCAAGAGAGGCGGTCAGTGACCACATTCTCAATCCCTTTTTGATCTATCATTGTAAGATCAAGTTCCTGTAAGATCATGAGCCACCATATGATACAAGGGCTTAACATTGGCTTATTCATTAGGAAGAGAATGTTACTATTATCTATCTACACAAATACTTTGTATCCAAGCACATAGTGCCTAAAATTTTCCAAAGCATACACCACTGCCATCAGTTCTTTTTCCATGGTGGTGTAATTCAACTATGCACCCACAATGCTTCAACTCATGTAGTGAATGTAATATGGAAATTTTTTATCATCCAACTATGTAATCATGGCTCCCAAGGCACAATTAGATGCATCTATCATTATATGAAATGGTCTAGACTAGTCTAGTACTTGTAGAATTGGATTCTCTACAAGCTTCTCCTTTAGTTGTTGGAATGCATGTTCACACTCCTTGGTCTAGATGAATGAAGCATCTTTCTTTGTAAGCTTAACCAATGGCTTTACAATCTTAGAGAAATTCTGTATGAATTTCCAATAGTAGCCAGTGTGTCCAAAGAATGATTGAACATCTTTGACCATCTTTATTTGGCATGTGATTTCTTGGATGACCCTTATCTTTTTTGGATCTACCTCAATCCCATAGATCATTAAATGAATTTTCTACTAATTAATCCTAAGGTTTGTTTTAATACATATTTTTAGTACTTGCTCAAGGAAATCCAAGGCTTTCTCGAATGTAGCACCATAGGTAAAGAAGTCATCCATAAAGACTTCTACCCCACTACTAATTTGCTATTGAAAAATACTAAGGAATATGCATTGAAATGTTATAAGGGAATTTCACAAAGCAAATAGCATCTTGTTATCTACAAAAGTCCCCTAGGAACTCATGAATATTATTTTTTCCTAATCTTCTAGCATACCCTAGATTTGGTTATAGCCACTATAACCATCCAAGAAGCTATAATAGCAATGCCCAGATATGATGTCCAACACTTGGTCCACAAATGGAAATGGAAAATTATCTTTAAATGTTGCCATGTTCAATAGTATAAATTCAATGCAAATCCACCACTTTCCACTTTTCTTTGACATAATTATGAGTGGCCTAACCCACTCACTATCCATGATGGCATAGATAAACCTCACCTTGAGGAGTTGTCCTATTCCCTCCTTGATGATCTACTTCAACTTGGAGTTTAGCCACCTATATGGCTACCTTCTTAGCTTCATGGTTGGATCAATGTAGATATAATGTTGGTGTATCCTTGGATCAATTTTAGACAGTTTAGGATATGACCAAGTAAAGGCTATTGGCCATTTGTTGACCACCTTTAACAGCTTATCTTTTTGTTTAGGAGCAAGCTTTGAATTGATTATAATTGGCTTGCCACAATTTAAGAATGCATACTCCATGTCAGTTGGTAGAGTTTTTAACTCTAGGAGATTCTACTTGAAATGATTAAGGATTGCCAACTATCCCCAACATGTGTCATCATATTTATCATCAGAGACTTGGTGATGAACTTGCTCAAGGTAATGCATGCCTTTGATATAAGTACATGTCAAGCTCTTAGAGGGTTCCATGCATAGTATGTTGCTATTAAAGTCAACTGTTAGCCACTAGATGCCCTCATGTTTTGTGGGTGCTATATACAGGAACCCTTGAATATAAGTTTCATGTGCATACTAATTGCATGTTGTGATGAATGTACTTTTAATGGACCAGATTTTCTACCCACAATTGCACTTGTTATCACTGTATGTGAGGCATGGAACACACTTCTTCTTTAGTTTTCCAAATTCATTTTCCTTGGATATTTTCAAGGAGGGATCCCTAATGCCCATTCATGCATTAATAGTACTCAACCATGCATGTTCCATAATGATAGAGAAGTCACCTTTGCAATTTTCAACCTTAATCACTAGAAAATTAGTAGGATAGGACCACCCACAAACTATAGTCATAATTTCTTCCACTAATCCCAAAGAGACAATAATTGATTAGTCTACCAATTCCAAATAGATGTTGCTCTTCTTAAGAGGTGGTAGATTCTAGGCTTTGTACATGTCATGGAAGATGAGATTGATACTAGAACGAGAATCAAGAAGGACTTTGCATGGCTCATGTCAAATGATCTATAAGTAAATAAGAGGACTTCTTAGGTTAGATCATTTTGTGAAAAAGTTTCCAACTAAAATCTAATCAAAGACAACATGAGTTAACATCGCATTGCAAATCTGAGGTGGCATTTGGTTTGAAGGGTTCTTGAATGTGTTTGATGTAGAGGATGAGGGTGCTGGAGATACAAGGTGACCAACCACATTAGGTTGTGAGGGTTTGGAAGGACTATTGGATTAAAAAAATCATCATTTCCTAAATCAATTATCTAAATCACTGGGCTAGAAGGCTAGTTGTAAATGTATAGCCCTTATAGCATTTCATTGTTGTGGCTATGGGGGGATTTCACTCTGCATGAATGGAGTAGGAGGTAACTAAGTGAAGGATTGAGGGATGTGTGTAGATGAATGTGGAGGGTGGTATGAATATGGATGCTTCCTTCAAGTAGATGATGAATGAGTTTGATGGTACTTTGTAGGGTAATAGTGATGTTGGAATGAGGCATGGCTGGTAGAACTTCATGGAGAAAAAAGTTGTTGAACATAGTACCCATATGGATCTAGTTGTCTATAAGGGTATTGCTATCTCAATGATGGCATTCCCCATGACTGTGGTTGGCGCCACTACTAGTATTGCTCATATGGTTATGATGGAGCTCCACTTGGATAGTAAGCTTATTGTTGCTGGTGGAACTACCTTAGATTGCCTTGAGGATAAGTTAATCATCTAGGTGATCACCTTTGTGCTAGTCAAGGATTCAATGTGTACACCCTAGGCTCTTGTAAGTGTGACACCACTAGGCAACACCCCTTAGGATTTTCATGTTGACAAATATCACATCCAACATCATCATCAGAGTCTATCTCCACAACTTCTTCTACTATAGTAGCTTTATCCTTACCTCTCTAGTAGGCACTTTCAGCTTCTTTCTACCTCCTACAGTCATGATTACTATTCCATTCTTTGGATTCTTCAAAAATCTTCATAGTAGTTTGGAATTTTTCATCCAAAAAGTCCCATAATTTATCAACCATTGCCAAAATATCAAAAATAGATTTTTGAATGGGCAAGGTTTTCTTGTTCACCACCTCATTGAGTGGTGACTCCTCCTCATCACAAAATTAGACTTCTCTTTTCCTTATGGAAGGATCCCTATTATGTTCTTCTACACTTTTTCTTTTTTGTAACTCACCTTTTTCTTTTTCCACTTGCTCTATCAGCCTTTGGAGTTTAGACAATCTTCCTTGAGCATAAACCCTAAGAGTTCTTCTAGTTTCTACTTTGAACTCATCTATGATATGGTAGAGTTGTTTTCTCTAAGAATAACCATGGCTAGGGCATTGGTGTAATAGAGAAAAATATCTATGCATGGTGGCATCCAAGGGCTCATGTATTCCTTGTTTCTAGCCTTAGATTTACCTTCTCAAATTGGACACTTTGGAGTATGTTTAATATTTATCATTGAATACCTCAATCATTTTACTTCATCAAGGACTAATATCAACCTTCTACTTCCTTGATGAGTGTCATGGGGAATAACTTCAATTTCTATCAATCATTCTCAATGTTTTGTAAGGCACAGGAATTGTGAAAAGCTTGTAGATGGTTTTGTAGATTAGAGTTATATCTTCCCTCAAATCTTGGGATATTATTCATGTCTAAGTGCTTGATCCAAATATCTTTCACATACCTAGTTGGAACTTGACTACCTCTACAATGTTAAGCATGCTTTGAGTTGCCAACAAAGGCTTATCATCATCATTATTTTGTTTTCACCAATGATGTCCTTTGTTATCCCTTCGATTATTTTGGGCATGGTGATCAATATTATTGTCCTACTACTCACCTCCATCATGGTTGTTCCTTTTGCAGCATTTTCAAAACTAGAAGAAGAAGAAGAAAAAGATGCAAATGAAGAGAGTGAAGAGGAAGGAGGACTAACACCACCATGATGTATGCCAACTCCCCTTCAATTATCATGACCATGTTTATTAGTTTTCTTATCATCTTGATGCTTGTTTGAGTCCCTTCATTGACTTCCATCTTTCCCTAAACCTAGGTTATTGATAGTAGATTATAGATTCAAAGCCACACCCCCATCACTAGTAACAAGGGCTGGAGAATTTTTTGGTTGAGAGCCCCCTGAGGGAGTGTCTTCATGGTCATCTTGGTTTAGCAAGTACAAGGGGTTAGTGAACCATTTTCCCTTCACAAACTCATGATGCTTCTCCTGATGATGATCTCTCTTGTGTTGTGTTTCAATGGGATGCTAGTCTCAATAGTTGTAATCATGTACAATGTATTCCTCTTGAAGATCATGGATGCCTAACATCTTAAGAGTTTGAAGTAGCATCACAAGCACAAATCAATCGAAAGGCATTAAAATGTTGCCTTCATATCACACCATTATAGTTGTTCATCCTGATGTAGGATGAAGTTGAAATTAGACACATATTCATCTAGATGAGTATATATCACTTTGCACTCCTATGGAACTGGCAATTTAACATCATCACACCTGCGAGAAGAAGAAGACATTTTGCAAAACAATTAAAAATATTAGTGTGCCTTGTAATTATATTATTTGGAAATAATGTTGACCTTAGGGTTCATCCAATGATATTATAGTGCACATTTCAACAAAAAGAGTCCCCAACAATGGTGCCAATGATGAGCAGTGAGGTACCCCTACGTCCAACCATATAATCACAAAGTGTTCATATGTGATCTAGTCAAATTTCATGGACTCTATAGTTTTTGTGCACTAGTTCTCTAGGAAGTAAACTAGATGTTGAGGACATTCATTATCTTCCCAACTACACTTGTGAACCTCAACGGTATGGTTTAAGTGTAATTAAGGTACATGATTTTTGTCATTTTATATTTTATGGTTTTATGCTTAAAATAGGTATGAAAGAGAATACAGTAATTTAATACCTACTTTAATCTAATGGGCTAACTATTGTTCAACTAGTCCTAACATATGTATCTATTCCCACTTGTTGTACACATCCTCAACATGTATAATGTTGCTAGGTTACCAAGTGTTAAGCATTGCTAGGATTACCAAGCATCATATGCATGCTCAAAGTAGTTGTACTCATGTGTTTACTTAATTGCTATTTAGGTTATCTTGCTTAATTACTTAATTAGATTAATTACTAGAAAACATTGAATAAATAGTTGAAAACATTCAATGCATAAATCAAACATTTAAACTATCTAGAATGTTATAAGGTTTGATCAGAAAACTCATCTTTATTATTGCACACACTATCATGCTCAGGTACAATAGTGCTTGTATAAAGATCTATACACTCAATGACTCCTACTATAGGCACTCAAGAAAATACTCTAACTTTTAAATGTAAAAACTACAAGAGCTTTGCTACACTATGACAAGATGATTCCTGAACATAGGGGGTTGGCACATATTTATAAGCAAGATTAGACCTTGCATTGATGGGTCATGTCAATGCATGAAATGAAACGTTGACAGGGCCCAGTCGACGAGGCCTCGTGGACATGGCCAATCCATGACTCATCAGTAGACTTACTTGATTACTTTCTCTTATGGAGAAAATGGTAAGAAAAAGTGTCTTACGAAAGATCCTTATAAAATTCTAAATTTGAAGTATCAACTTCCATAACATGTGAGAAAATAGAAAACGAGTTGCTTATAGTAACTAAAGAAATAGAATTGATCATTGGGGAAAAAGTAGATTTTTGAACTTTGGATGATGATGATTTAACATTTTTTCTTCCACTAACTTCCCCAAAATTATCATTTTGAATTGAGTACTTAGAAAACATAAATGATTTTGAATATGTAGCTTGTATTTGAGAAGCTACCTTGATTGTTGATGTAGACTATGGTATCTATAACTACCTAAAAGGACTAGCAAAGGATGAAGATTTAAAAACATTTCTAGAAAATATTCTAAGATTTAAATTTTCTAAGAGTAATTGGAACTCTAGAATGTCTTATCTTTGAATGTTTGAGGCTTGACTAATTGGCTTCAATGTAAACATGCAATCCATTTTCTCTCTAGTTTTTTTTAAAAAAAATTTCAACAAAATAAGATTGTAGTCAAACATTTATCTTTATTAGTACATTAGTTTCTTCCTCACTTATCTATCATTACTAAATCACATGAGTATGGAAAAGGTAATGTTGTCATTCTTTTTTTCTCTTATTATAAAGATAAACATATACAATGTGGTTTTGATTTAGGTCATAGGGTTATTTGGGTGATCTTCTTCTCCTCACATGGTCCTTTTTGTATATGTTTAGTTTATGAGCCTAATGTTTCTCTAGAATGACCTTTATTGTGGTAGGAAATTTTAGTTGCTCTTCCCTCTATTCCTTGGATCTCTTAAGATGATTTTAATGTGATAGAGTCTTCTAATGACAAGTTAGGAGGTGTGTCTTTTCTAGTGCCAACAAATGAGTATCAATAATGATCTAATTTTATGAAAAATTTCTATCTTATAGATGTGGATGCTACTTTTACAAGTGATCTTCTTCATAGATATACCTAGAGTAATCATTGTCTTGTGAGAGCTCATATTTATAGCTAGTTGAACATGCTTTATTTTTCCACTCTTTCTTTCTAGTGAATAACTTCTACTATTATTTTTCATCAACATGCAACTCTATCAAATCATTTGCTATCATCATGTTAATTCAGATTAATGATAATTACCTTAAATATAATTTCCATCTTTTTCAATTACATAACAACTTTTTCTTCATCTCCTACTACTCAAAAATTTCACTTAATCCTTTGAAATGTTGAACTAATATCCTCAAGCTAAGTGGGTTAGATGCAATAGTGACATCATCCTACTTGTAGAGTTCAGGATTCTGCTCACTATTATGATAAGGAAGTAGCCTCTCATGCTAGATAACAATACAACAATGTTTAATCTATTATTGAATGATTGTTAGTTTAGGTGTTTCAAGATCCTTTCAACTCACAAGTTCAGGAGGATTTGGTTAGAACCTAATCAACTTTTCTGCAATGAAATGTTTACAAGAAACAAAGTGTCATAACCAAAAGTAGGCTTATTTGGTTAAAAATTCAAGATAAACACTGTAAGAACTTTTTGAAATACCTAAATAGTTCATCTCCTTTGTATTATTTAGAAAAAATTTCAATTGATTGTACCATCATCACTAATCATTTAACTTCATAAAGAGAATATTAGTGAATAGAAGATGAGGGTTAGGATATTCTCTTTATTATGCTAGATTATGTAAAGGCTTATGACAACATTAAGTGGAACTTCATTTTGTAGATCATCACTAAACTTCGTTTATGCCCCAAGTTTTTACATATGATAAAATGTTGATTCTCAAATGTCTTTACTAGAATAGCTACTACTTCTAGTATCACTTCTCTCTTATCTATTTGTAGGTCAGTAGGACAATGCTATCCTCTTTCTTCTCACATGGTGATTATGATATTCACAATAAGGCTATCACTGGAGTTTTTCTTTTCACTCAACATCATCTTCTTAATATGCATTTTCCCAACGACTACCTTTTCCTTATTCAAAATACACCTACTAGCCTACATTGCATCTTGTTTTGAATGCATCAATGTTGTTCTCTTTCTAACTTTGCAATTAATTGGACTAAATTCTCTATTAATTGTTTCAAAAAATAACTATTATTTACCTAACAAAAATTAGAAACTAATCCAAGATCAAGATATCATTAAGATTTTTGGGATTCCCTTTCATTTAAAGGATTTCCATTGACTCTCTAAGATCAAGTGTTTTCTTACATTCAAAAGAAAATTAATAAATCTAAGAAAAAACCCCTTACTCTTCCATGCAAGTGTCAAGTTTGCAAATATATTTTTGCTTCTACACATGTGTATTATTCTTTATGTTGTGCTCCCTCTAAAGATGCTTATTAGAAGTTGGAATGATCATTTTGAGATTTCATGTGATCCTCTAAAGATTCTTAAAACATTTTCATCAATTTTCTTGAGATATTGTTACTCTCCGTAAGAAAAAGAGTGGTTTAGATCTTTTAAATTCTTTCAAATAGGGGCTTACTTTGTTGGAAAAGTGGTTGTTTCAACATTTAGATGCTTTTGAAATTATTGGAACTCTCCTCCAACTAATGCTACAACAAGCGTTTCCCAAGAAAAATCCATTTTGGAGGTATCTACTTCACTAATTAAATTCTTTCTTCTTATATGATTATCATTCCTAGATCCCATATCTTCAAAAGCATTTAGAGGGCTTAGTAGGCCTTACATGATTGTATAGATTAGAATAATGTTAAGATTTATCCTAGTCTTCGTTCTAAGCTTTATCCATGGTGGTTACCTATTTTGTCCAGTGGGGTTCTAGCAGAATCGACGATGGGGTCCAACCTACACCAATCGGTGGTGGAGAGATCACGTGGGACAACAATCAGAAAATGCAAAATAAAAATGTGAGGCCCTCTTTCTAGTTCCAAAAAATATAATGATTGAAAATGTTAGTGGCTAGAATCACCAAGGGGTTAACAGACACACAGCCTTAACCCCACCTTTGCACGAGGGCCTTGCTAAAAATAGAGGCAAAGCACCCTAAACAATCTTGTCAATTGAATAGGGACTTTGTTGGTTGTGACCAAGGTAGTGGGTACAACCAAGGGGTGGCATGGTTAGCTAAAATGAAAATGCAAAATAGTGCTATGTGTCAAAGCTATGCTTCGCGGTGCTAAGTATAGAGCATAGCCATGGAATAGGGGTGAGCATAGCCAAAGGTTTCAACTGAAATGAGAGTGTAAACTTGCAGAGACTACCATCCAAGTGTAGTACAACATGACAACACATGAAAAAGTGTGAAAAGATGCAAGAAAAATGCAATAAAATGTTAGACATGGAAGAGAGAAATGGAACACCACCTCAAATCGGAGTGTAGTTAACTCCAAAAGGGTCTTAGAAGGTATACAATGCACAATAGGCATAGTGGGAGCATAGTCATAGTCTCAGTGGTGTCAGGCCATGAATTCTAGTGTTTTTTTGTGATGAACCATGCCTACCAAGTTGGTTGTTATGATGTATCATGGGCTATGGTGTCCTGCAAGGCTACAACGAGGTTGTGGTATACTGTAGAATGCAACTTTGCCTCTCTGCCAGTGTATCTGGGTCTTGTAATGACCAAAAACATCGACAAATGGAAACACCAAGGGGTCATCAGTCAGACAGTCTTAACCCCAGATCTGCGTGAGGGCCGTGCTGGATAAAATGGAAATGGGGTGCCTTGAACTATTTGGTTGATTAGACAAGGACTTAATCGGTGTCACTAAACCTTTTGCAAATGTGTAACTTGGAAAATAATTTTTATATTGTAAAATATTGATTATTATATGCAAGGAAGTGAAAATGATGTAAAATGCAATGATATGTAAGAAAATGAAGTAAACTGGAGTTAAGAAATGCACCGCTTCAAGATTACAGCTTTACTTTGTCAAGGTGGATACAATCGGTTGTGCGATGCTGGGAAGCACAAAGATCCCAAGAGTAACTAGGATGTTCAAAAGCAAGCCAACTATATGCTTGAACATAGTTTCAAAAGCTAACAATGCAAAATGCTACAAGGGCAATAGAAATGAGCTAACAAAATGCCAAGTGGAAATGCTAACTCTTTGATTTTGCCAACTCGTGAATGTTTACAATGCTCAACATTGCTAATTTGATTCCTACCAAGCCAAATTTTTGCCAACAATGCTTAAAGCTGCTCAAAAATGCCAACCAACTTCAATTTTTGCCAAACGGTTTTGCTCTTTAAAATGCCAATTTTTCAACCCTTTGAGCATTGCTCGTCGAGGTATTTATAGGGCTAGGAGCATATGAGAAATACAGTTTGGATGCCACGTGTCTTGGACCCACAAGATGTTGATGTGTCCATGCTACATGGACATGCAAAGTTGATTGATTGACGAGCCTTCCACGTTGCAATTATGCTATCAAAATTAGAGCTCTTGGGATCAGGTGTGACAACGATGCAAACAAGGAGTAAAGTGCATTGATGTAGCATAGCTGCCTGCTACGCTATGGAGGGTAGCATGTTTGGTGTAGCGTGACTGCTTGCTACACTATGCTACGCCCAACCGCCTGCTACGCTGTGCTACGTTGTGGAGCATAGCATGTTTGGCATAGCGTAGCCACCAGTTCAAGGAAGAAATCTACCTTGGAGTTAATTACAAGTGCTAGAAGCCTTTGAAGTGTGTTGGCTATTTTCTACATGTTGGCTACACTATGCTACGCTACGTAGCGTAGCATAGCGTAGTGGTGGACTTAACTATGATTTGCATTGCAAATATTTGAAGATCATGCTGAAAATTTGTGACCTTTGCATTTTTGCGATGTGAAACCTGCAAACTTGTTGATTCTACATCCTGAGACATCCTTTCTCATTCTTACATTATTACTATGTTGTGCTACATTGCGTAGCATATCATAGCATAGCAGCTGACATAGCCTTCTCTTCCAATGAAAGGAGCTTTGCTGAAAGACTTGGAAGTTAAGCAAAGAAATTGGTTTTGAAAGGCCAGAGGTTTTTGCTAAGTGTAGTTGAAATCACTAAGTAATCTAGGCCTTTCTGTCTTGCTTTTTCTATGCTATGCTATGCTACATAGCATAGCATAGCATAGCACTTCATTCTGCAACTTTCTGAGGCTTGCTACGCTACATAGCATAGCAAAATTCTTGACTAGAAAATTTTCCAAACTATTTTATGCAACTTGAGCACTGCTGACAACCCCATGCATTGCTTCTGAGTAGACTATCAACTAGATGAATTACCCAGGTGGGTAGACTGGAGAGTCCGTTGAGCTTGTCAACACTAGACATAGAAAATTTTCCGAACTGGACAGTCTAAACTCAAAGTGTCCATTTCTTACCAAATTGACATGACGCTACCTGAATTCCAAGGACCTGGTGAAGTAAGAATGCCTTGAAAATTTAGGGTGTTTCATTGGCCCCTCTTTGTCAACATCTGAAGGATGGACCCGAGAAACATTGACAAAGAATACAAAACACCACAAAGGAAAAAATGCTAACATTTTTCTTTGGTGATTTCCGAGATGTCGCTTAGCTATGCTTAAGAGTGTTGCATTGGTTTTATGAGGGAGAGGGAAGGGCTAAGCAGAGAGGAAAGGGATTTCAGGAAAATGCTAAAGATGAAAGTTAGCAGAATCCCTCGTTAGAGTGCTTGTGAGGGAGTTGTTTGCATGGTCATCTTTTCTTTTGCTGACCTTCAACCCCTCATCAAAAAATTTAGAGAGGGTGATTGTGAAACAGCCTATGTGCCATTTTTTTTAAGCCATTTTTTTTTTGCACGTGAGCTTTTGCTCTCTTATGCTTTTCTCTTACTATTTTCCCTTTTACATTTGCAAACAATGTTTTTGTAGGACAGGTGTTTCTTCCCAGGATGAGTTGTGTTACATCCACGTGGGGGCTTTAACCTACCTAGAGATGCTTCCCATGTGGCGAGCTATGTTACGCACGTCATGGACTTTGTGGTTGAGCATATGGAAGGGCTTGATAAGCGTTGGGAAAAGCTAAATGGGTAGAATAGGATGTGTACTCTGAAGTAGCCAAGCTAATCAAGACAACCACCTTGTAACACTGTAGCATTTTCTGTCGTGGAGAGACACACCTTCGACCAACACCCCTCTGGTACGCACCCTGCAAGCATAACAGAGAGAAAACCAAGAGAAAAACCCATGATGCAAACCGAAGGCAAAGGTCTTGTTTTGGATGCTATTGGAGCAACTAATGTTGTTGCTAAGACATGTGGCATCCAAACTAGGGAGGCCAACAGTGGCCTTAGCAGCATCAACATGGAGGAGATGGCATCGAGGAGGCTAAGAGTTGCTGTGAGTGCAAATTCTCAGGAATCCCTATCGAAGGCAAGCATTCTTAGTTCAACTATGAGATTGGCTACCCAAGAGCTGAATGTCTCTTGAGCTTAGATGCTAGCAGGGGCTGGAGGCTAGCAATATTGTGGCTAGGCCACAAAACTGCTAGTGCTCCAGCAGCAGGCACTGACCAAGGAAGTTACTGCCAAGGCAATGAGCTATGGTGGAAGTAGGTCCGGAGGGTCAGCATGATGTCATATGACATCTCCAGAGGATTAGTTAGATTCCAAGTGCAGTGGCATTGCATATGTTCTAGAGGGTGTTTCCATGGCGTCATGAACTGCATTTTGGAACTACAATGTCCCACCTCATGCCGACACTGTGCATGCTCGCTTGTTGTGTACTGGTGTAGATGCATGCTGGGGACATGCCGCAAACCCAGTTTAAGGTCTTGGTAGACCATGATGTGCTAGTTTAAGGTCCTAGCAAACCGCTATGCTGGTTTAAGGTCCTAGCAGGCTATATGTGTCAGTTCAACGTCATAGCGGATGGTCATTATACTGGTTTAAGGTCCTAGCAAACCACTGTGCTAGTTTATCATCATAGCAGAAGGTGGATGTGCTAATTTAAGGTCCTAGTAGACCATCTATACCAGTTTATAGTCATAGCAGACTGTCCGTGCTAGTTTTACATCGTAGCGAACGTTGGTGAAGCTTTACCAGTTTAACGTCATAGTGGACGTTTGCTCACCTTTACCAGTTTTACGTCGTAGTAGACATTTGTTTACCAGTTTTATGTTGTAGCAGATGAGCTTACCGTCTTCATGCCTTAGATGTAGTACAACTTGAGGTATGAGTGACTCACCGGATTTGCAAACTCATTGTCATCCATGTCTACCAACTTGAAGGCCCCATTACCAAAGGCTTTTGTGACCATGTATGGACCTTTCTAGTTTGCTGAGAATTTGTTCATATGCTCACAGATAGCCTTGAGAATGAGCTCTCCCTTCTGTATTGGCCGTTGATGCAAATTTGCATGATTTTTTTGTTGTTTCTTGTTCTGGTAATGCTCTATGAGACCCAGTGTTTGTACATGCTCCTCCTCTATTGAGTCAAGGTCGATGATCCTTGACTCATTGTTTTGGGCTTCACTCATGACATTTGATAGGATCATCCGGAGTGATGGCACCTACAACTCAAGAGGTAACACCACTTCAGATCCATAAACAAGACTATAAGATGTCTTACCTATCACAGTCCTGCATGCCATTCTGTAAGCCCATAGCACATAGAGGATTTTCTCATGCCATCACCTCTTATTGTTGTTAAGCATTCTTTTCAGCAAGTTGATGATGGACTTATTTGTAGCCTTTGCCTGTCCATTCACCTACGGGTAATATGGCAAGGAGAATGATTGTCTGATGCCAAGATTTCTGTAGAAGGTTCGAGTTTCTGTACTACTGAACTGTGGCCCGTTGTCGATCACAATAGTCATGGGAGGTCCAAACCTTGTCACAATGTTATCCAAGATGAAGTGGAAAACCTACTGAGATGCAGTCTTCCTTAGGGGGATAGCCTCTACCCACTTAGTAAAATACTCAGTGGTGGTGATGATGAAGCTATGCCCTGCAAAAGACTTAGGTGTGATAGGTTCTATGAGGTCTAGTCCCCATCGCTAGAAAGGCCACATAATCTACGTTGGATGCAGCTCCGTAGGTGAAACGTGTATGAGATTTGCATATTGTTGGCACGTATCACACGTCTTGAATTTGGCCAGGCAATCACACTCCATGTGAGGCCAATAGTACCCTAGATGTCTAATTCTTACAGCCATAGCCCTAGGTGCTATGTGTCCACCACATAGTCCCTCATGTACTTCATTAACCACCTTCTTTGCTTCCTCCTCATTTACGCATGCTAGCAATATCCCATCATAGGAGCATTTGCACAAGGCGTTGTCTTCCATGAGCACATATTGTCGAGCACGCTTGTGAATCGCATCTCTCTATGCAGACATCAATCCATTTGGGGGCTTTCCATGTTGCAGGTAGGCTTTAATGTTGGTGTACCACTCCTAGGTATCTGCACCATTAATAGAGGCTATGTGTTCTACCTAAGTGATAGGCTCAGTACACTCAGTAATCGAGGTTGGCAAATTTGCAAATAGATGTGATGGAACATTTAATGCTAGGGTGGCTAAGGCATATGCTATGGTTTTTTTGTTGCGTGGCATGTGTTTCATGTCCGTAGTTGTAAATTGTTTAAGAAAAGTTTTTTCTAGGTCGTAATAGGGTTTCAGGTTTATAGCTTTGCAGGCATAGACCTTGGTGATTTGATTCACAAATAGTTGTGAATCTCCACAAATTTCCAAGTGTTGTATGCTTAGTGTTTGGGTAGCTAAGAGGCCCCTAAGTAACCCCTCATACTCAGCCACATTTTTTGTACAAGGGAATGAAAAATGATAAGCTAAAGGATGCATTTCCCCAGAGGGAAACGACATGACAACAGCCGCACTACCTCCTCGTGCGATCGAGGCATCATCGAAATGCAGAGTAGCTTCAAGATGCGATGGGATGACATTGATAGTGCTAACATGCTCATCTGGGAATTCAAGATCTATGATCGCCTGATCATCGATGGGTGAGGTTGTAAGTTGCATTGCTATCGCTTGACCTTTCGTCGATGATTGGCTCACATAATGCAAATCGAATTCTGTTGTTATTGCTTTCCACCGAGCTATCCTACTGCTTTCATACAGATTGTTTGTGATAGCTCGGAGTATGTTGCTTTTGCAAATGATGTTAATTTTGCTACAAAATAGGTAATGTCTCCACTTCTTCAATGCAAACTCTAATGCAAGGCATTTTCTCTCCACCTCATTGTATTTCACCTCATACACTATTAGTGCATGACTAAGGTAGTACACTGGTATCTCAGAACCGTCATCCCATTTTTGACATAACAGTGTTGCGATAGACGTGTTCGAGGTGGTAAGGTAGATGAAGAAAGGCTTATCCCTCTGCAGTGGGTAAATAGTTGGGAGGTGCAAAAGGTCTTTCTTCATATCATTGAAGGCTTGTTGGCACTGTGGTGTCCATTCGAAGTCAACCCCTTTCTTTAGTAGATGTTGCATGGGGTGTAACTTGTCGATCAATTTTTCTTTAAACCTTCTAATGAACTGCACTCTACCTTGTAACCCACGTAATTCCTTAAGATTTGTAGGTGGCGCCAAGTTAATGATGACCTTAACTTTGTCAGGGTCCACTCGTATTCCAGTCTCTGATACATGCATCTCGTTCTCATCCTGAAGACACACTTTTTAGGATTGAGACATAAATCGTGCATTTGACAACACTTGAGAACTACACCTAGATCATTGGGATGATTAGTGGATTCTTTAGATTTCACTAGTATTTCATCCACGTAGTCATTCAATGTCTCTAAGATGTAGTTACTAAAGATGTAAGTCATGCCTCGCTGGTAGGTTGCTCCGGTGTTCTTGAGCCCAAAATCCATCATAGTGTAACAAAAAGTGCCCCATGGGGTCATGAAGGTTGTTGTTAATTAATGCTCTAGGTTAATGCAGATTTTGTTTTAGCCAAAGAAACCATCCATGAAGGATAACAGAGCATGACCAGTCGTAGTTTCAATAAGTTGATCGATGCTTGGAAGTGGGAAATCATCTTTGATCGTTGCCTTGTTCAGATCCCGAAAGTCTATACAGATTCGTATTCCTCCCATTTTCTTAGAAACTACAACGATGTTGGACACCCATTCTGAGTAATCAACTACTCAGATGAAACCATCCTAGTATATCTTAGTGATTTCATCATGTATGACCAGTGTGATCTCTAGTTTAACCTTACGATCCTTCTACTTAATCGCTTTCATGCGTGGATCTAACATAATGTTGTGTTGTATCAACCTCGGATCTAAACCCGACATGTCATTGTATGACCATGCAAAGACTTCAATGTTGTCTTGCAAAATTTTGGCTACATCTTTGTGCATCTACGAATCTAGGAGGGAACTAAGTTTCAATGTTTTTAACTCCCCCCTAGATGTGGTCACAGGCGTCTCGATGAGAGGACCCTCAGTTACATCCCTGGCCTCTAAATCTAGGGTTTGGACCATATGCTCAGGCCAGTCTAGGGATGTTTCTAAGGATGCTATGGTGCTAACTACAGGTGATTCCCAATCTATTAGATCTGGGTTAAGTTGTCTTACTAAAGCTAATGGTGAAGAGAGATCATGATGGGTTTCCATCCTCACTCAACCTACCAAAATGAGATAAAAGTCTAGTTAAGAGATACCTGTTGGTAGTAATCATGTATAGTGAAAATTTGCAAAATAGCAATGTAATGTAATTAGTAAAGTACGATGCAAAGCTTAAGATTTGCCAGTTTAAGGTCACGGTAGACTACTAAGACGTAAAAATACCAAACTGTCAATGTAAAGTGTGAAACTACTAATGTAAAAATGCAAAACTGCTTAATGTAAAAATGCAAAACCACTAATGTAGAAATGTGAAACCACTAGTTTAATGTCATTATAGACTGCCAACGAGTAGAAGGGTCAAAACTACTAGTTTAATGTCATTGCAGACTGCTAACTAGATTGAAACTATGTTAGGATTGCTAGTTTAAGGTCTTTTTGGACTGCTAACTAGATATTTTTGGGAAGGAAAACGGCTAGTTTGAAGCATGCCAAGGCTTTTTGCCCAGGCCAACCTATGTTAATGCAAATAGTGCTATGATGTCATGGCGAGCATGCACGCTGCACGACATACTCTGCATTAAATGGAGAGAGAGAATGACAAGTTTCCTTTTTACTATTCTAACTATAAATAGGGATTAACCCCTGGTAAACTTGTCATTTCTACCATAACAGCACAGAGCCCACATTCAGAGTGTAGAGCGATTGTGCCAATAGAGAGCAAGGCAATTTTGACATAGCAACAAGGAAAGAGTCTACAAGTAATACGATGGCTCCCAAGAAAGAATGCAAGCACCTGGTACTCGCTAAGGTTGATGAAGTGAAGGAAACCCTAGGGCGCGTGATGTGGTGCGAGAGGAAACACTGTTGACCCGGTAGGCTATTGTGCATTCTCTATTTTCTCATGCCTCTATTTTTGTTTTTATTTTTCTTACTTTTGTTTCTGCAATTTAGTTTTAGCTATCTGTGTTTTCTGTCATTGTGTTGTCCTTGTTTTTTCCTTTACACCATCATTATTGTCATTTCAGCCACAGCGGATGTATATATGCTACACTAAGGTTGCATGCAAGGTCGCCTACACTGCCATTGCTACGATTATCATTATCATAGAGGCTTGAACGATTTGAGCTACTTGGCATGCAAATGGCATAGCGTAGAACCTTCAGGAGGGTTTGGCCATATGTGATGTGATAGTGTAACATGTATTTTATCATAGCGTAACATTCATCTCTTCGTTAGGGCTAATCACTTTGTTGCTACACTAAGCTAATTTTGCTACGCTATTGCCTTCGTGTTTTTGCTACACTATGTGCATGAAGAGAATTGTGCTACGCTATTTTCTAAAATGCTAGTTTGTCTATGCTATACGTGTGTTTCACCTGGACATGATGCTAACATTTGTTATTGTGTTGTGTAGGGTAGCGCTAAGGCCGATTTTAATTGTCCTAGAAATTGTAGGGGTCTTGTGTTGCATGAGCGAACCACTAGCTAATGTTCCTCCACCCCATACACATGTGGGGTAGGAAGCGGTCTGGTTCCGGGAGGAAGCACAGGAGTTCCTACACTTCCTTCTCCAACGCTTTAGTGTGATTTTTTGGTCACACTTGGCGGAGGAGGTAGCAGCCACCATAACAAAAACCCTGTTGCCTGGGGCAAATAAGGGTATTCTGAGATTTTTGATGGATGGAGCAATTAGCAGTGGGCAAGGAGAAGGATCCAGTCAGCACCCCAAAAATTTAATGTGCTTGGCCTAGATCTGGGACATGCCTGAGTATAATTGCTACCATCTCTACAACACTTTGTTCATTGCATGTCATATGGGAACGTGCTTCCAAAACCCACTAGGAACCATCTACAGTGCTATCGGTGAGTTTTGTAGCCATGTTCCACTATGCTATGCAACGTTTGCTACGCTAGCCAAATGTTAACGATGTGTTTTTGTTACTAGGTTTTACAACAACGAGGAGGGGCTTCATGGTGATACGAATGCGTTGACCTTAGTACAGATGGCATTACAGGAGTTTTCTTCCGCTAAGGATATGCATGCAGGTGTGATAGGCTAGTGCAGTGGTGAGTACCAAACCTACCCAACCTAGTATCCCAAACTCTACAACAGATGCAAGGAGTCTGGTTGGTTGGATGAGGGATGGGCACCCTTTAAACCGATCACCATTGAAGATGTCTTGGTTAATCTTCCACCATTCCCATCACCATTTAAGCCTAGTAAGCTAAATAATAGTTATTGCATGTTCGAGTGTCATCATTTTTTTTTGTGTTTTTGTGCTAACTTCTTTTGTGCAAAATTCTATGGGGGCGAAGAAGTCCCAGGAGGTGACGATGATAACCTCTGGGAACTGGGAGGCCAACATCTACTCCAAGTACGGGGAGGTAGATGAGAGCCAACGCTAGATATGCAGCGCGGCCTCGAAATCCCTGATCAAGCACCTTCAAGATGTTGGGCTTATGGATTTGTTTTTGGCCCCGAATCCAAGTGTCCCCACCATTGAGATGCTTGCCCTAGCCAACTCCTTTACTTTTACAATGTAGGTTTTAGATGAGGATGCAGGGCCTGCAAAGGGTGGGAATGAAGAGGCTGAAGAGGAAAATGCAGTGGAAGGAAAGGTGAAAGGGAATGATGTAGGCAAAGATGATGTGGGTGAAGACAACCCATGACAGCATGGGATTTTTGAAGTTTTGAAAAAAAAATTTGTAGAATTTTTGCAAACATTGTTTTTAAGTGAAAAAGTTTTGAATGAAAACGGAGAATTTAAAAAAAAAGGAATTGGTTCTATGCTGACTTATGCATTCTCTATGCTATTGATTTTATGTTAAGTTTTCATTTTTGATGTTTTAGTTTTAGGCCATTTCAAGCCCCTGCTAGTTTTAGGCCATTTCAGGTCATCGCTAGTTTTAGTCCATTTCAGGCCATTGCTAGTTTTAGGCCATTTTGGGCCATCGCTAGTTTTAGGCCATTTTGAGCCATCGCTAGTTTTAGGCCATTTCAGGCCATCGCTAGTTTTAGGCCATTTCTAGCCATTACTAGTTTTAGGCCATTTCGGGCCATTGCTAGTTTTAGGCCATTTCGAGCCATGGTGTGTTAAAGGGATGATATGCTAATGATTTAAAGGATGCCTAATTAGTACCTAGCGTAGAAGGATGAATGCAAGAAAAAAAAGGTGGTAAATGTACAAGGGATGGCGACTGGGCAAGAAGTAGTAGGGTTGCTACGCTATGTGTAGCTACTTCTTAACCCATTGTGGTTTGGGCAAGGCGTAAGGCTGAGGTGCTTTGCCAAGGCCTTCATCTATATCATTGTCCCCCTCTTGGAAGGGAAAATCAACCCACACATTTTTGTTTTCTAAACCGGCATGCTAAGCTGGTTCTCTTGCCAAACAGTTAGTGTTTACAGAAATAGGTGCTTCATTCTTAGAGGTTACGACCTCTGAGCCCTATTCCATGCCTACATTATTGATAGCTTGTGTTGCTACCTCATTTCCATGTATTACCACCTCCCTACCTACATAGGGTAGATGGATTTCTTGATGAATGGGCAAAGAAACAGCCCTAAGTTGCACTAACCATGACCTTTCCAGGATCAGGTTAAACTTGGGCATCCCTTCAACCACGATGAACATTGCATTTGTGGGGAATTGGTCCCCTGCCATGAAGTCTGTGTGGACCATGCCCTTTACCACAACCCGTGCCCCATTGAATGACTTCAAGCATGACATTGTTGTGGGTTTGATCTGGTCATCCAAACCCAGCTTGTCCACAATAGGGAAAGGGATGACATTTGTAGAAGCCTCATCATCGACATGTATCCTCCAGATCTTATTATGACTGACCCAGATTGTGATGAACAAAGGTGTTGTAGTCACCTAACCCTTTTCAAGGTCTTCCCTAATGGAACCATCACAAAAAGTTAGTTGGGATGGCTTTGGACCACAAACTACTGCTGGGGCAGTCTAAGATCACTATCAACACCGATGGTGTTGATGATGTAACTGGCATTGTTGGCGTTGAGGGGATCCATGTAGACATGCAAGGATTGATTCTCATGATGTATTGGATTGATTCTCAAGACGTACTAGATTGGTGTTTTTGTTACTGTTGTTGTTAGGTTTGGGTTTCGCCTCGTTCGCCACAGCGGCCACTGTGGCTATTGTAGCCTTACCCTTGTCCTTCTTTGTGAAGGTATTCTTGTATGCAATGTAGGCTAGGTCTTTGCTTGCCTCAGCTACATCTTGTATACTCTTAGTCTAGGCGAAAGCCTGACTGAGAGTGCGTGGAGTGAGGTAATATAGCTTAGACTTAATAAAGTCATTCACTGCACCCTTAAAGACAGCCAACAAGTGGGCCTCCACTATGGGATCGTGGATTTTGTTAAGGGTCACGCTCCAACGTTGGATGAACTTTTGGACTGGCTCCAGCGGGTCTTGTTTCATGCTCATCAACTGATCCAACATGACCACTGGTCTCAAGTTGTACTTGAAACGCATCACGAATTGGGTTAGAAGCTCCTCTAGGGTTGATATGGAGGAGCATGAAAGTGCACGGAACCCATCCAGAGCCTTTTCAGTCAGATACATAGCAAAGACACGGATGATCATGTGCGGTCATTGTTGCAGAAGAAGGGACTCAAACCTAAATGTAACAAGGTGTGCATTGGGATCCCCTTCCCCATTGTATTTTGTGAAATGGGGGTGCGACATCCCTAGGGTAACGTTAACGTAGGGACTGTCGGTTTGATGGGATCATCTTGGTAGAAGTCCATGACTTGAACCGTATCAGACCCGATAGCTTTGAGGTAATTTATTTCCTTAGTAAGGGTCTGGATAAGTTGGAACGCTTGATCCAGACCTGGAGATGATGCAGATGTTTGGGGAACTACCAGGGTAGCTCCCATCTGTGGATTAGTAGGGGTAGCAACGTGACCCATAGATGGTGCCATTGGGATGGCCCCTATGAACTATGCTACTAGTGTTGTCCACCACCCAGCAAGTGGTGCTGTTGGAGCAGTAGTCGTGAGTTATGCTAAGGGATGGACTGCTTGCATAGCCGATGGGATAGACCAGAGTCCAGTGCTGGGTTGTACCATTTGCAGGGCTTGGTAGGTCTAATGGCCAATGTAACGGGACATCTAAGAGGGTAGCGTAGTAGGAGGAGAAGTAAACAGGGTTCACCATGTGGACAGGCTTGGGCCCACCGCTGACGGTGGGATAGGTGTAAATGCAGGAATAGGGGTGGAAGTTGCACATGACTACAAGGTAGGTATTGCATGAATGTATGGCAAGGTAGCCGTGATTGGCATATGTTGCAAAGCAAAAAAGGATTGGTGAAAAGTCACCGGAGGAGTAGTGACCGGGGTTGAGACAAGGGCATGGGCATGCTGATGCACTGAAGAAATGGTAGGGCTACTCGTTACCGATGGAATCGTGATATGCGATGGTGTAGACGTGATCACGAAGGGAGTAGTGGTATGGAGCGAGTTTGCCCAAAAGGACAGGGTGGGATGAATGTTGACAGGGTTGGTTTGATCCCCCCCCCCCGGGTCGGATTAGGAATCCAGTTTCTCTTGTCCATCCTAGAAAGCCTCATCATGGTGAGACGCTTTGTTTTGCGGCTCCCTAGGCCTAAGGACCTGGATCAGTTGGTCTAGAAGCCATTGGTTTATTTGTGTCAATGGGATGGAAATGCCAGGAGTGGGAATAAATTCCTTCTAGTTGCAGTATGCGAACTTGAAGCTATGCTTGTCCTCGAGTTCTTACTCATCTAAGGGCAGGTTTGCCTGCACCTTAGTACAGAGAAAGTTGTATCACTCATGTTGTTGAGCTAAGCCCTCGGGTCCCTGGTTCTGGATCTTGAAGGATTGACGTGGCCCCAGCCCAAGGCTGAGTGGTTGCTTAGCACCTATGATGTCTTGAACCGTGAAGGGAACCTCAACATTAAAGGTGTTAGCAACAGTGCTTAAAGAAGTCATTGTTGCAAAGCTAAACGGGTTTGCAAATGAGAAAAACAAGGAGATCAGAAAGTGATCAAAGGCTTTATGTCTTGCCGGATTCTAAAGGAACCGTCAAAGCGACCGATTTGTACCACACGATGTGTAAATAACCACAAAAGGGTGTCAAGTTTATGCTAGTGTGTGACAGGGTACAGAACACGCGCAAGACTACCATAAAAAAAGCAGGTCAAATGGCGATCGGAGGCTTTATGTCCTACAGGGTTCCAAAGAAACTACTAAAGCGACTGATCTACACCACACGATGTGTAAACAACCACAAAAGGGTGTCAATTTTACACTAGTATGTGTTGGGGTGCAGAACACTTATAGAACTACCATAAGACACGGAAAAAACACCAAAAGGCCCTCCTTCTAGTGCCAAAAAACTGTAATGACTGAAAATGTCAATAGTTGGAAACACCAAGGGGTCGTTAGTTGGACAGTCTTAACCCCAAATCTGCGTGAGGGCCATGTTGGATAAAATGGAAACGGGGTGCCTTGAATGGTCTGGTCAATCAAACAAGGACTTAATTAGTGTCACTAAACCTTTTGCAAACGTGTAACTTGGAAAATAATTTTTATATTGTAAAATATTGATTATTATATGAAAGGAAATCAAAATGATGTAAAATGCAATGATATGCAAGGAAATGAAGTAAAATGGAGTTAAGAAATGCACCACTTCAAGATTATGGCTTTACTCTATCAAGGTGGATACAATCGGTTGTGCGATGTTAGGAAGCACAAAGATTCCAAGAGTAACCAGGATGTTCAAAAGCAAGCCAACTATATGCTTGAACGTAGTTTCAAAAGCTAACAATGCAAAATGCTACAAAGGCAATAGAAAGGAGCTGACAAAGTGCCAAGTGGGAATGCTAACTCTTTGATTTTTCCAACTCATGAATGTTTACAATGCTCAAGATTGCCAATTTGATTCCTGCCAAGCCAGATTTTTGCCAACAATGCTTAAAGCTGCTCAAAAATGCCAACCAACTTCAATTTTTGCCAACCAGTTTTGCTCTTTAAAATGCCAATTTGCCAACCCTTTGAGCATTGCTCGTCGGGGTATTTATAGGGCTAGGAGCACGGGAGAAATGCGGTTTGGATGCCACGTGTCCTAGACCCACAAGATGTTGACGTGTCCATGTTGCATGGACATGCAAAGTTGATTGATTGACAAGCCTGCCATGCTGCAATTATGCTATCAGGAGTGGAGGTGCTAGGATCAGGTGTGCCAATGATGCAAACAAGGAGTGAAGTGCACTGATGTAGCATAGCCACCTACTACGTTGTGCTACGCTATGGAACATAGCATGTTTGGCGTAGTGTGACTGCTTGCTATGCTACACTATGCCCAATTGCCTGCTATGCTGTGCTACGCTATGGAGCGTAGCATGTTTGGTGTAGCGTAGCTGTTTACTATGTTGTGCTATGCTATGTAGTGTAGCATATCGTAGCCACCAGTTCAAGGAAGAAATATGCCTTGGATTTAACTACAAGTGTTGGAAGCCTTTGAAGTGTGTTGGCTATTTTCTGCATGTTTGCTACGCTACTAGTGTAGCATAGCATAGCTGCTGAACTTAACTATGATTTGCATTGCAAATGTTTGAAGATCATGCTGACAATTTGCGACCTTTGCTTTTTTTCGATGTGAAGCCTACGAACCTGCTGATTCTGCATCTTGAGACATCCTTTCTCGTTCTTACATTATTGCTACATTGTGCTACACTGCGTAGAGTATCATAGCATAGCAGCTGACATAGCTTGCTCTTTCGGTGCTCTTCCAATGAAAGGAGCTTTGCTGAAAGACTTGGAAGTTGAGCGAAGCAACTGGTTTTGAAAGGCCAAAGGTGCTTGTTAAGTGCAATTGAAATCACTAAGTAAGCTAGGCCTTTCTATCTTGCTTTTGCTATGTTGTGCTATGCTGCGTAGCATAGCATAGTGTAGTACTTCGTTCTGCAACTTTTTGAGGCTTGCTACGCTACATAGCATAGCAAACTTCTTGACTAGAAAATTTTCCAAATTGTTTTGCGCAATCTGAGCACTGCTGACAATCCCACACATTGCTTCTGAGTAGACTGTCAGCTGGATAAATTACCTAGGTGGGCAGGCCGGAGAGTTCATCAGGCCTATCAACACTGGATTTAGAAAATTTGCCTAACTTGACAGTCTAAACTCAGAGCGTCCATTTCTTGTCGAAATGACATGACGTTTCCTGAATTCCAAGGACCTAGTGAAGCAAGAATGCCTTGAAAATTTAGGGTGTTTCAGGTCTTGTTCACCCAAAGATGCTCAGTGCCAAATGTCAAAAAATGCCCTATGGTAAAATGCTCACATCCAAGAAATACCAACCTTCTAAGAATGCCAACTGCTTGGGAATGCCAACCGTTTGAGAATGCCAACTACTTAGGAATGCCAACGATTTGAGAATGCCAACTGCCTAGGAATGCCAACCGTTTGGCAATGCCAATCGCCCTGGGAATGCCAACTATTAAAACATGGGGTCTAGGGGTATTTATAAGGCTAAGGTTAGCACAAAAAATAGATTAGGTGCCACATGGCAGTGTAGTAGGTGGAATTACAAGAAAAATTCAAAAAAATTTCTAAGTCTGGAGGTGACTAGAAAAGTTTGAAAATTTTCTAACTTTGGTTGCTATGCTCACCCTGTGTTACGTGTGGGATGCATAACTCAGTAGTGAGAAAAAAAAATTTGCAAAACTAGTAATTGGAGCTAACTACACTCAACACTTCGAAAAATTTGGGCAAAGTGCCACCATTTTGACACTTAGCCAAATTTGCAATCGAGACACCAAGACCTGAAATTTTGTGGTGTTTCAATTAAACTCTCTCTTCTTATATGATTATCATTCCTAGATCTCATATCTTCAAAAGCATTTAGAGGACTTAGTAGGTCTTACATGATTGTATAGAATAGACTAATGTTAAGATCTATCCTAGTCTTCGTTGTAAGCTTTATCCATGGTGGTTACCTATTTTACTTGCTCCTCTTACTGCTTTGAATTCTCAGTTGGCTCCTTATTGGTTACAAAAGAAATTGATTTCTCTCGATTATCTACATCTTGCTAACCAATGAATTTCTTGAGAAATGTTTGATAATTTGTATGAGATGTCTACAACCATGCATCATTGTTTTGATTGAATTTATAATTTGATTAGTCACTATTTACATTTGGATGCTTCAATGCAATGTAATTTTCATGGCCTTTGTTGAACTAATATATTGAAAATTTTGGCTTATAAGCTCCCTATCCCACTTTAGCTTTTGTACAACTCCTCAATCATTGTAATAGGTTTTGCCACTATATCAAGTCTTGGTGTACTTCTTAGAATAAAGATTTTAATTCAAAGCACAAAACAAATGATCTAATAAACTATATCTTACATGTAATTGTATGAAAGTGCCATATTCATCACATGGGTGTGAGGTGGTGAAGGATGGGGGTAAATCTCCAATCGTTGAATTCTTTTGGGAGCCCTTTATTTAAAAAAAAATGTTTTTGATTTTCAATAATTAAAAAGCATGCAAGACCACGGTTCAAATGACAGGCACCCAGTCGATGAGCCAGTCAGGGTCATAGTCTTTCCAATCTTTGTGTTCCGCCAAAGTTAATGTTTGTGTTTTTGCGGAGATTCTGCATTTACCGCTGCCTTTGCGCTAAAACGTTGATAGCCTGATTAACCGTGTCACACCTTAACGCTCTCTCTTTGTCTCTCTCTCAAAGTCTCACCGCTGAAACAGTTTAAAACTATCGTGTCCCAGAAAAACAAAAACAGACATGGAAAACCAGAAACGGCGTAATCATTTTCTGCTGCAAATCTATGGCAAAACCCGCCAAACCCTAGCATGCCCCTGTTTCTCCATTACCGATTCTTTCTCTCCTGCTCCTTCTTTTGCGCCTAATTCCTCCCTCATCAATATCAAAGATACCTGGCCTGTCAACTTAGTTACAGAGATTCGTGATCTTCCTGGATTTTTCTTGCGTGCCTGCCCTCGAAGCTCCGCCGAGGCTCAAAACTGGGCTGCAATCCTCCGCAACCTGGTGCAAGATGCCAACGAAGGATCCGAGAGAGAAACGGAGCGTTCGTTTTTCGCGGCCGTTTGCGAAAATGGCGATTATGATCTTTTCCTGTTGCCGGCTATAGCTTCGGATGGAAGTGTGATGAAGGATTGGCTCTATTGCGCGTTCAGGAAAAGCGAGTTCCAAATTCCAACTGAAAGAGTAACAGTCTCCTTCTTGCGGAACAGTATTCGAGTTGAAGGACCTTCCTCTGCTTCTTCTTTTGCTGCTGCTTCGCAGTATGGAGGTGAAGTTGCAGGGTTTGGAAGCCGTAAGCGAAAGCGCTCAATGTAAATCTCTGTACTGAATTTGAATTTCTCCTCCATTGTTTTGGGAATTGAGTTGCGAAAACCCTAGGTGACATAGGCTGCACACGATGAGATAATATGTTTTGGTTTCATTTGATTTGTTTTTCGCAATGCAAACAGCATTTGTTTTGTTGATTGCAATCCTTTGGTACTGAAATTAATGTGGACTTTTTAACGTTTTGTTCGCAAGTTCAGCGCTGACTCTTTGTTTTGGGGCCCTTTAGGAGAAATCCGGGCAATGTTTGGAATCTTGAATCTTAATGTATTTTACAGAATTTCAGAATATTTTTTTTCAGGAATTTGGAAAGAGTCCTCCAATAAAGTTGAATTGACATTAAAGTTCATGTTCACGCTGCCAACTGTCTAACAACTGAAGATGTGGTTTGCTCCTGGTTTTAATATTTTATTACTAATGCATTTTTTTACTGATTTTTTTGTTCATTAATTAAATTCCACCTTGTTACTTAACCGGAGTGATGTAAGTATGGCTTCATAGGTTTTTAAAACCTGTACAAAATTGTAGCATCAAACTTTGCGTCCTTTTAAGGGACATTTTTTGCGCAGTGGTCGCCAACGTTTGAGATAGCTTTGGATAAGGAGTGAGATAAGTTAGCAGTGAGATAAGTTGTACAAAAACCTGTGTTCTGCGATTGCTGTACATCTGAGCATAAGTATATATCCTACAATAACCTGTGTTCTGGTTTTATCGCAGAGAAAAATGTAATAGTTTATGTAAAATCGACCATTTGTAACGGTTCCATGTTCCATGTGACCGGAATGGGAAAATCAAGTGTTTGTAACGGTTTGACCATTTGTCATGGTTCCATGTGACTGGTATGGGAAACCAACGGTTTGTAAAGGTTCCATGTGACCCTTATGGGAAACTAAGGATTTGTAATAGTTTTATAAGTGATTTGTAAGGGTTAGGTTTGAAGAAAACCAAAGGTTTGTAACATTTCAATAATGATTTGTAACATTTCATAAATGTAACAATTACAAAAAAACATAGGTTTGTAATAGTTTCATATTACCACAAGAGTGGTCTCATATTTGCCATTGTAACAATTCCATAAAAATGATTGTTACCGAAAATCAATAGTTTGTAACCATTACCATGAGTGGTTTTATATTTGCCATTTAAACCAAAAGTTTGGTAATTGACATTTTTCTATTTTATAAAATGTTCTTGATTGAAGAACAAAGGCAAAAAAAGAAATTACAATAGTGTTACAGTTTTGGTCTTTATTACAAAGTTAGCATACATCATTGTTGTTGAGCGTTAGTGTGATAAAAGAATTAGAACACTCACCATAACAAGTTCATGTAAAGACATCAATGGAGGTCAGTTTTGATTTATTTCTGCATCTTTGATTCTTTGTGCAATTCAATTATTGTGCTAAAGTTTTTTCTTACATTTGGAATCGAAGTCATGTCTTGATGCTTAGAACTTTATGTGTGTTTGTTGACTTCATGCAAAGACAATAACTGATTGGAACAAGTACAATTTATTCGTTGGGACTTTCTTTTCATTGATGTGATTCTAGATTGCAATTGTTTCACCATTTCATCCTTGAAACCGTCTAAAGTCATTTTGTCAAGTTTAATCCATTTTCATATGCATGGTTGTGCATAATATCCATGCCTAAGCACCCATTTCTCTTTCCTCGTTATACATAAGAATATCATCAGTTTTATACGATATGGTTTTACGGTCTGGATAAGAATATCATTAGTCTTTTACATTTTCAAGGAAATGGCTTAATTTGAGCAAGGGCACAAGGGGAACCAAAATTGCAAATGTTTTAGGTTTATATGAACTTCATACATAACCATGTTGCAACTGTGTCTGTTTGGTAAATGCATTGCATTTCTATGTTTGTTCATGGAGGGTTTTGTTGTTATTAGGCTTTTTAGAGATGGAGATTAGAAGATGGTGTAATGAGTGGTAAGGGTTTTGGGTATTGTGTGCATATGTATTTGTCGATCTCAAATCTTGTAGAAACTACTTTGATTTTGCTAAAAACCCTTGAAGAATGATGTCTACTTGAGTCTTTTAGGAGTAAATAAAGGAGTTGAACATTAGATTTGTATGTGATTGGTAGAATTTTTTTTTTTACAATCTAATGTCTCTAAAGGTTCGGATGAGTTTGAAATGATAGTGATGGGGCTTCCAGTATGGTATTTCATTTATGTTCTCTGCCTGAGGTTTTATCTTAAAGTATTTTGGCATTGCCAAGATTTTCAATATAGCAATTCGAAACTTGGCGTTTTAACCACTCGTCATTTATTGTGTCATTACTTCTTTTATTAAAATTAGGGCACAAATGAATATTGAAATTTCATGGCGATTTTTGTGGTGATGATTGTTATGATGTTATTAATGTTTTTGGTTGTAAGTGCTACCAAGATTCCTATATTTCTTCAATAGGAAATGATAATGATGGAGAAATTTATGAGAACTAGTATGAAAATAAAGTTGCTTATTAAATAAAATTATGTTTTTACCATATTTTTAAAGGAATGTTAGAATTTTGTAATTTGTTTTACGCATATTTTTGTATATATTTATGAAGTAACATATTGATATATGCATCATTTTTTTGCATAAAAATTATAACTAGTGATCTATATAATTTTGTATAATTAGAGAGTAGCCATAGCATCTTTAATTGTGCAAAATTATATATTAAGAGCTTTTGATTACATATGGTAAATAAACATTAAATTGTGACTAATTATATATAACATAATAGATTTTATCCCATAGGAATTTTTATTATATTTAATATAATTGATTATGATAATGTATTAAATTATTTTTCTTAATTTAACCATAGGGATTAAAAAAATGCATATAATTTAATACTTTCATCATAAAGATATATGAATGTGTTTGAATTAAAAATTTAGCCCATAGGCAATTTTTATGTCATTTGATTCATATTTTATGCATGATTTACATTGGTGAACATGTCATATAGTTTTTTAACCTCAAATTTAGTGACATAAGCATGTTTTAATTTATGTAGTAATACAACCTATGAACTACTTTGATTTTAAATGTGACATTCCTGAATTCTCACTTTGTTTTGAATCAAATATGGTTGATGTTGGCCATAACACATGGTGGATTGACTTTGGTTCTATAATCCATGTTACTAATTCCTTGCAATGGGTGCAAAACCTAAGGAAGCCAATGAAAAGTGAGTTGTGCATTTATTCAGGCAACAAGATGCACTCACATGTGAAAGCAGTTGGAACATGCAAATTAGTTTTAAGTAGTGGTTTTGTTTTAGAGTTGGAAAAGACATTTTATATTCCAAATTTTTCGAGGAATTTAATTTCTTTTTCAAGGCTTGTATCATTAGGATTTTCCTTTATTTTTTTAGACACTATATTCAGTTTATATTATAGATCTAAACTTATTGAAAATGGTACATTAACAGATGGTCTTTTCAAAATTAGTTTACAAAATGAAACTTCTTATACTTCTATGCATGTTCATGATAGTGCTAGTGTTAAGAGATGTGTTATGAATGAAGAATCCTCTATGCTATGGCATCATAGTTAGGACATATCTCTATTGAGAGAATAAAGAGATTAGTAAATGATGGAGTACTTAGTACCCTAGATTTTACTGATCTTAATACTTGTATGGATTTTATAAAGGAAAAGCAAATCAACATGTCAAAGAAAGATGCTAAGAGGAGTTCATATATATTAGAGATCATACATACAAATATTTGTAATCCAAATATGGATGTGTATGATCAAAGGTATTTCATTACTTTTATTGATGACTACTCATGATATATGTATCTCTACCTACTTCATAACAAGAATGAAGCTTTAGATGCCTTTAAGGTGTTTAAGGTTGAAGTAGAGAAACAATGCAATAAGTAAATAAAGATAGTGAGGTCTGATAGAGGTGGTGAATACTATGGTAGATTTACTGATCATGGACAAGTGCTTGATCGATTTGCTAAGTTTCTTTAAGAGCATGGGATTGTTGCCTAGTACACTATGCTTGGTTCTCCAAACTAGAATGGTGTGGTAGAAAGAAGAAATTGAACATTATTGGACATGATGCGGAGTATGCTTAGCAGCTCCAAGCTTCCTAAGTCCTTGTTGATTAAAGCTCTCAAGATGACTATGTATATATTAAATTGAGTTCCAACCAAGGCTATCTCAAAGACACCATTTGAATTAAGGAAAGGTTGAAAATTGATCTTGTGACATATACACGTTTGGGGATTGATGAGCGGTGTGGTACCCCTATGCCCAACCATATGAATCACAAGCGTTTACACACGATTCGGTTGAATTCTGTGGATGGGACTAGTTGTGGCATCTAGATCGCTATGCCTTGATCATAGTTCGTTGTCTTTCTACTTGGACTAGTAGTAGTTTTATCACATATGGTTTAGTCCAAAGTAAGACATATGATTTTTATTATTTTATATTTTATTGTTCTATGATTAACAATAGGTTGAAACTCTATTTATAATCAATTTAACTAATCTAATTGCTAATTAATGATCAACTACCTTAACATAAATACCCGATCCCACTTTCTATGCACATCTTGAACACATATAACATTGTTGGGTTACCAAATGTTAAGCATTGCTAGGATTATCAAGAGTCATTTGCATGCTCGAAATGATAGTACTTATGTGCTTAATTAATTAACATGCATGAAAATGTAAATACTAACTAAGTACATGAAAAGTAAATTGCATGGAAAGTAAATATAACCTAAGTCAAAGTGTTGCAATGAATAAGAATCAATCTTGATGTTATTGTTGTTCATGGAATATGTCTAGGTACATTGCCAATTGAATAAGACTTCATACAACTAACTTAGATCCACTTTGTGGGCACTCATTGACTATTCTCTAAGATTACAAAATAAGACTACAAGAATTTAGCTACTCTATTAACAAAACTATGAAGAAATGATGGAAAACTTACTCAAACAGGGAGCCCAAGCACTATATTTATGGGCCAATGTATACCCCTCGACATTAGATACCTGACGTTGCATACCTGACATTGCAGCAAGACCCTAACATCATGTACCCAACGTTGGAGCAAACAAAAAACAATGATTCATTAGATGTCAAGGCTCCAATGTCAAGGATAGGCAAATCATGACTCATCATACCCCCATGACTAAATGAAAAATTATCCTCAAGTTAAACAAAATGAGAAACAAGTTCCTTATAAAATATTGGGAAGACATGAGATTATTGACTGATATGCAAACTATTGATTGACTTTGAGTACTGCATTATAGAATTTTATTCAAGTGGATGCATACAAAATGACAGATTCAGAAAAAGGCTAGACAAACATTGAAGATTACAAAATTTGTAGAGGTCCTTAAAAATCTGTTGAAGATGATTCTTCTTATTAATGCTAGCAACAATGAACTTTTAACCTTGATTTTTATGTTGGTGCTTCTCTAGTTATGCAGAACATTCTTGAAGGGTGAACCGAAATTTCTTCTCATTGCCCCATGAATCTAACAAACATGCGAAGCTTGAGCTACTATCTTGCATGTGCTATGATATGTTCATGGTCATATCCTCTATTATTCCTCTATTGTCCCTCTCTTGGCTTTGTTTTTGTGCCTGGCAAAAGACCTTCTTCCTTGGATGTTTCTTTTAGCATCACCTGTAGTCATCAAAGGATGAACATTAGTTGTGGTAAATTTTCCCTAATAGTTAACCCTTTTTAGATCCCTTAGTTTTCATTTAAGCACAAGGTGATTACAACATACATTGTCCAAGGCTATGAGATAACTACAGTTATTAAGTTTTTTACATTATTTTGTTCAACAACTATTAGTTACCATGCTATTCGAAGATAGGATGTTAGAAAAATTTTAAAAATTTTAAAGTAGGCATCCCTAGCCCCCATGACTAATAAGTATAACTCTAGAAGCACATAGGTTTTTAAATAATTAAAACCAAAGGTATAATTCAAAAGATGTCCAAGGAATACTAATGGATATGGTAATAGAAAAGTAGGAAAAATTAATGAAATAGATGAGAAGTAGTCCCAAAATCATGCAAAAATTTAGAGAAACCATCATGGATGTTCTGGAAGATGTAAAGGTTAGATCAAAGCCATGATCAACAAAAGTTATGCAAGTGGGTCCTCCCCAAAGCTGGCGCTTGCCATAATGTCCTTGCATAACCACTTCTATAAATGTCTATGGGAACTCGAGAAGTTAAATGTAGACCATGCCTTTGTTCCAAATAACACACAACTACTGTGGTTAGGATGCACTAGACTACACAAAACCAAAAGGCTCATAATCGCATGTAGCAGTGAGGTGAATAATGGAATGAGAAGGAATTGCAAAGATTGGGATGTAAGGTACTTGACCATGTCCACAACAGGTTCTTGTGACAAGTATGATTAAAAAAATCAACATACCTATCCATCTAAGTTTAAACCAAGTTCATACCATGAACAATGACCTCGCCTTGATGTGTTCCTTCTTGCTGACCATCATGAGTCCATAACCACCACAAAGAACAATCATGACTTCAAAAAGAGAAGAAAAGAGAAGAAGGAAGAAAGGGCCTTAGTTAGAGAGGCACCTTCATGCATGGGTAGCATGTCTTTCTAGCCCCATAACCAGTGCTTGTAGCCCATTATTGTGTCTAAGGAGTGTGCTTTGAATTCCCATTATTTTTTTTGTTTCTTTTTGTTGTTGTTGTTTTTTTTGAGTGTTTTTTTTGGATGGAAATGACACCATGCAAAGACAGAGCTTCCTTTTTATTGGTCAATGGGGGAGTGATGATACATTTCAAGAGGAGTCATAAACCACATGAAAGAAGTCAAGAAGAAATCCCAACAAGTCCCCTTGAGTTCACATCCTTTGCCATTCCCACTTAGTCATTTCTTCTTTCTTTAAGGTATAATGATCATTGATTAATTTTAGTTTTATAAAAGAAGAACCAAATTATTTCCATGAAAATGACCTTTTATTCAAAGAACTAGAGGGATGGATGAGGTGGTCTCACTACTTTACATAATTACTTACCCAATCATCTTGATAGCATAGCACAAAAAACCTAACACATAGCATTAACTTTTGCATCATGACTTGGCAATTTTATTAATAAAAACATAAAAGACATTCATAAAACATAAAGAGAATGACTTAAGAAAAGAGAAAAATATAAAGAAAAGAAAAATATCAAAAAATGGAAAACATATGAAGAATAAAAAAATTCCAGAACTGATAAGCAAATTAGTTACTTCCATGCATCTTTGAGATAGTTTTATATTCTCATTTTCAAGCTAGTAGGTGTCTTTTGGTTTAGTGGCTACTATGTAGATTGGCTTTTGTTCACACACTTGCTCTTGAACTTTATGGTGGGTCGATATAGGGGTGTGTTAATATTTTGAACTTCTGACCCACAACTACATGCTTTATCATTATTATGATGCATGGATTATTCTATATCTCCACAATGATAGGTTTATCATTTATGTCTTGTGTTGGAGTGGTGATGGTTATTGGCTTTTGCGTATGATTAGGATACATAATTTTTGTTAGGAAGGTAGTTACATCAAATTGGTCTTGTGCTATTTCAAGTGATGTAGTAGGTCCATGAGTGTTTTGTTTCAACCTACAACCTTTCCTCCAAAAGGGATGTTTCTAAGTCTTTGGTTAAGATCTACTAGTGTTATTATTTACGTGTATGTTAATAGCACAAGTGGCATTCTATTGTTGATGTTGTGATTCTAAACCTTCCTATGTTGTTGAAGGTGACATATGGTGGAGGTAAGTATGAGAATATTGGGGATATGATGCAAGGTGAGAGGTGTGAGGTGGTGATCTTGTATAAGATGTTGCAGGATAATGATATTCAAGAGAGTGGTAGTAGTTATTTGAGGTAGAGTAAGTAGAACTAGCTAGTGAAACATGGTGTTGAACATAATATTTGTGTGGGTTCGGTTGGTAGGAAGGATAGGGATAGTTTGGTGGTGGCCTTCCCCATGACTGTGGTTGTTGCCATTGTGATTAATACTAGTGTTGAGGCTAGTAACAAGTCCCCCCAGGATAGTATAGTTGGTTTTGGGGTTGTCTAAAATTACTACATGGAATTGGAAATCTCTTGGGCATGTACTTCTGTACAAACTTTGGATTTAATGCACTAGCCCAATACTCTTGTAGATGCAATAAGACTAGGCAATGGCCCTTTGGATGGTCATATAGGCAAATGTCACATCCACCATCCTCTTTAGTGGTTGAGTCTATAGCCTCTTCTTCTACAACCATTTCTCCTTCTTGTTGAAAAGTGTTCCTAGTTGTTTCTTGGTTCTTTATTCTTCCCTTTTTGTGATCACTTGATTCATTTTGTGCTACTCTCTCCTCTATGATTTCTAACTTTCTCATTCATCACTTTCAACATCTTGCCAAGCTTTTCTTTAAGATCAATGATAAAATTTTATATTGACAAGGTTGGTTGTAAAATCATCTCATTGAGAGCTATCTCTTTTTCCTCATCATAAATATGGACACTTTTCTTTTGCAGAGTTGGATCCCAATTATTTTTCTCTACATTCTCTCGTCTACATAGCTCTCCTTCTTATTTTGCCACATACTTGATTAACTCTTTGATTTTATGGGTTTGTAGCTCATATAATTGACCTGGAGTATACAGCCCAAGGGTATCCCTTGTTTCATTATGAAGCCCATATATGATGTGAAAAAGTTATCTTTCCTTAAAGAAACCATGGCCTGGGCATCTATGGAGTAGCAAATAGTATCTTTCCAATGCCACTTCCAAGGGTTCACGATTTTCTTGCTTCCACTCTTGGATTTCTTTTCTTAGGTTGGACACTCTTGCATAGATTTTTCATTTTTCATTGAAAAGTTCCAGCATTGTGAACCACTGGTAAATGGAACTTGGTTCCAAGAATCTATACCAACTTTTAGCTTCATTGATTAGTGTCCTAGAAAATAGCTTAAGCTTTTGCCACCCATGTTCAATGTTGTATAAGGCACATGCATCATGGAAGGCTTATAGATGATGTTTTGGATCAAAATCATAGCCTCCCATGAACTTAGGGATATTATTAATATCAAGCCTAGGTAGGTGACTTTCCTTGTGATGCCTATGAGGTATCTTAATTACTTCTGTGATTTGCATCAGACTATTGGTGGCCAATAAGAGTTCATTGTCATTAGACATGTTGTGATAAAAATTTCTATTTCTATTTGTTTGATTATGATAATTTTTTCTATGCTCATTATGATGTCTTTGATTTTTCCCTTGGGTTTGATTTCTATCTTTATCTTGACCCCATAGTGGAGCTCTATCTCTATACCTATGTTCATCTTCATTAGAACTAGATGTTGAAGAGGAAGAGGAAGAGGAAGATGATGAGCTAGAAGAATTGCCATGGCTTCTATAGTTCTTTTCATGATCTCTTGATTTATCTTTTCTAAGTTTAGAAGAGGTCCTAGGACTTAAGACCCTCTTTATTTTGGGACTTTCTCCATCTCCTCTAGGATTATTTGCACTAGTTGAATGTAGTCTTTGGGTGTAGTAAGGGTTTAAATGAGCAGAGGAAACATTTGTTTGAGGTTGTTCACTCTAATTTTCTTTAGTATATATCCTATCATTTCTACTACAAGTTTTCTCATCATATAATGGATTATGGGTCATGTGTGAAGAAGACATGGTTTTGTCTAATAATGTGTATCATTTAAAATATTAATGTTTTCTAAGAGATAGATCATTAATACCTTTATAACAATCATGTATAATATAACCAATCTAGATAATTAACACCATCCCTAGCAATGGTGCCAATGATGAGTGGGTAGGTACCCCTATGCCCAACCTTACAAATCACAAGTGTTCATGCATGATCTAGTAAAATTCCATGGATGGGACTTGTTGTGGCATCTAGACCGCTATGCCTTAATCGTAGTTCATTGTCTTCCCACTTGAACTAGTGGTAGCTTTTTCATGTATGGTTTAGTCCAAAGTGAGGCATATGATTTTTATTATTTTATATTTTATTTTTCTATGATTAACAATAGGTTGAAACTTAATTTATAATCAACTCAACTACTCTAATTTCTAATTAATAATCAACTACCCTAGCATAAGTATCTGATCCCACTTCCCATGCACATCCTAAACACATATAACGCTACTAGGTTACCAAATGTTAAGTGTTGCTAGGATTATCAAGAGTCATATGCATGCTCAAAGTGATTGTACTTATGTGCTTAATTAATTAACATGCATGAAAATTTAAATATTAACTAAGTACATGAAAAATAAATTGCATGGAAAGTAAATCTAATCTAAGTTAACATGCTGTAATAAGAATTAATCTTGATCTTATTGCCATCCATGGATTATGTCTAGGTACATTGCTAGTCAAATAAGACTTCGTATAATTGACTCAAATCCACTCTATGGGCACTCACTGATTGTTCTCTAAGATTATGAAATAATACTATAATAATTTAGTTGCTCTATTAACAAAACTATTAAAAAGTTATGCAAAAATTACTCAAATTAGAAGCCTAGGTGCTATATTTATAGGCTAGCATATACCCCCAACATTAGATACCACACATTGCATCAAGACCTTGACATCGCATACCCAACATCACAGTAAGATCCCAAAGTTGTGTACCTAATGTCAGAGTAGACAAAAAATAATGATTCATCAGATGTCAAGGCTCCAATGTTAAGGCTAGGCAAATCATGACTCATCAGGGATGATTGTTTGAAGTAAGAGTTTATAATCCATAAGGAAAGAAGTTAGACTTAAGAATCGTAAGTGGGTATTTTGTTGGATATGTTAACAATCTAAGGGATACAAATTTTATTATCCATCACATACTACTAGGTTTGTGGAATAAAGAAATGCTAAATTTCTTGACTTGATTAGTGGGAGTAATTGATCCTAGAACACTGTTCTTAAGAAAGATCATGTAGATGCACAACCCTCTACTTCAAGTGATAGACTAATTATTGTACACAACATGCCTATAGCATAAATGTGTGATGAAGAACAACTAGTCATTGAAGTTCCATAGACTACTGATTAAGAAGTAGTAGATCTAGCTGAATAATAGATACCAGAACCTATTGAACATCATGCTCCTTAGGAGAATGATGAACCAACATTAAGGATATCTACAAGAGTAAGGTGATCAGTGATTCCTAGTGACTATATAGTATGTCTATAGGAGTTTGACTACAACATAGGAACTGAAATTGATCCTAAAACGTTTTCACAAGCCATGAGTTGTAAGGAATCTAACTTGTGGTATGATGTCATGAAAGATGAGATGAACTCTATGTCATCTAATGGAGTCTGGGATCTTGTCAAGTTTTCTCATAGTGTAAAAACCATTGGATGCAAATCGGTCTCCAAGAAAAATAAAGACTCATTAGGCAACATTGAAAGATATAAGGCAAGACTTGTTGCTAAAGGGTTCACTTAGAGAGAGAGAATAGATTACACGATGACCTTTTCTCTTGTATCTAAGGACTTCCTTCGTGTGATTATGGCATTGGTTGTTCATTTTGATTTCAAATTACATTAGATGGATGTAAAAGTGACATTCCTTAATAGTGATATAGAGGAAGAGGTTTATATGAAACAACCTAAAGGTTTTTGTTCTAGTGGTGGTGGGGAATTGGTACACAAGCTCAAGAAATCCATATATGGATTGAAATAGGTCTCGTGTCGATGATATTTAAAATTCCATGATGTCATTCCTTTGTTTGGTTTTGAAGAGAACATAATGGATCAATGTATGTACCAGAAGGTCAATGGGAGAAAAATCTATTTCTTTGTCCTATATGTGGATGATATCCTTCTTGCAACCAATGATAATGGATTTATATATGAGGTGAAGTAATTTCTCTCTAAGAATTTTGACATGAAGGATATGCATGAGGCATCTTATGTCATTGGCATTAAGATTCATATGGAAAAATCTAGATGTATTTTGGGATTATTGCAGGAAACCTATATCAATAAAGTTTTAGAGAGGTTTTGGATGAACGATTGTTCATCAAGTATAGCACCCATTGTGAAGGGTGACAAGTTCAATTTGAACCAATGCCCTAAGAATGATTTAGAGAAAAGAAAAATGAGAAACATTCCATATGCTTCAGCTATTAGAAGCCTAATGTATGCTCATGTCTACGCAAGCCCTAACATTGCATTTGTCATGAGAATGTTGGGTAGATATCCAAGTAATCTATGCATTGGCCACTAGAGGGCTACAAAGAAGGTGATGATGTACCTTCAAGGTACAAAAGATTACATGGTTATGTATAGTGATGAGCGTCAAGGTACCCCTATGCCCAACCATACGAATATGAGCATTCACGCACAATTCAGTTGAACTCCAAGGATTAAGTGCTTATGCACTTACGTAGAACAAGGATGGGTTATGCAATCATTGTCTTCCCAAGCTTACTTGTAAGGCATAATTGTATGGCTAAGTAAACTTGAGGTATATGATTTTTATGCTTTTTATGTTTTATGTTCCTAGTGCTTAAAATGGAAAAATGAAATAATTGAGTAATTAATTTGATTTAACTAATTAACTATGATTTAATTAGTCCTAGCCCTAGCATCTGTTCCCACTTTCCAGACACATCTTAAACTAGTGTAACACTATTAGGATTACCAAACACTAGTCATTACTAGGTTAACAAGTGTTCCACATATGATCGAAGTGGTCGTACTGAGTGTGTTAATTCATTGATAAGTAATAATTAAGAATTCAATAGAAGTAACGTCAATTAACTATTGAAAGCATCAAATAATAGTTAATAACATGAAATGTAATAGTTAAGCTATTCTAAATGTTGTAAGGTTTATCATAAAGTTCATCTTTATTTTCAGTCATAAGGTGTGCTCATGTACACAATGCTTGAATAAAGATCTGTTCAGTCTATGACTCCTACTATAGACACTTAGAAATAATTCTAACTCTAGAAAGGGAAAACTACAAGAGTTCAGCTAAGGGACTAAAAAAACTAACTGCAAAACCAAGTGCCCCTGTCTCGTATTTATAGGTGATGAGACAAGTTCCAATATCACATGTTTGATATCACTTTGGCATCTCCGATATCGTGTATCGAATATTGAGGGTCTGTTATTGGGGGTCTGAAATCATGACTCATCATATCCCCATGACTAAATAAAAGCTCATCCTCAAGTTCCTTACAAAATATTGGGAATGTATGGGATTATTGACTAAATGAAAACTGATAGTGACATGGAATGATAGACACAAAGTGTCTGATGGATGGATCGACAAACATATTACAAAATTGATGTTAATAACTATTGTGATGAACATTGTACATAGATGACATTCAGATCCTTATTTAATAGCTTGAAGAGAGAGAGAAGAGAAAATGAGGCACGTTGCTGTCGATGTCAAAATTTTGCACACCGTTGTTCATCCATGGCCACATGATTAAGCATGTTCCTTGCGTAAACGCTCTAGCTCCAATCCATCCTGAGTGCTTCCTCCTATCCTAGTTATTTGTTCATGTGATCACCATCTACACACACAACATAGTCACGAATTAGCAAGGATAGATAAGATATAATGTAATTGATACCTTGCCTCAATATGAAGCACCATGGCTAGGCTGTGGGTATCGCAGATACTAGGTTATAGGTTTGTAACTGATAACTGCCCAAGGTATAGAAGCGAGATAAGTAATGAAATGGAAAAATTTGCAACATGCCCCCACGACCCCATGACTAAGAGCAAACCTTTGGTAGCAATAGAGTGGAAAGTGAAAGAAAAAGAAAGATGAGAGAAATAACGACAGTGAAGCCAATAAAACAAAAAACAAAAATAGATGTTATGAATAGGGTAAAATGAGAAATAGTTGATTGCAGAAAATGTTTAAGGGAATGAACTTAACAATTGCATCAAAAAGGAATGCCAGTGGGTGCTCCCCAAAGTAGGCTCATGCCTTTTATGCCTTGACAAACCCATAAACGAAAGAGTCTGTAGGCTCTAGGAATGTCATATGGGAATAATGGTTAAGAACTTACCCACAAGAAGTTACCAAAGAATAACAATGCATCAACCAAGATATAGACTAATCATAAAATTGGCAATGAGGTGGAATATGGAAAGAAATACGGAAAGAGAGAATGGAATGGAATCCCAAAATCAAGGTTGTGTGAAGTCCCTTGTGTAGTATGTGATTAAGGTGACTTAATAGAGTTTGGCCCAAATCTAGATTAAAACTAATCACATTTAGTGACCTCGTATCAACACACTTGACCAACCCATCCTCCTAAAGCAATGAGAATGCTTTCATAAAGCAAACACCATTCCAAAAGGAGAGGAAGAGAGAAATAGGAAGTGAGGAAGGGTCATAGTTAGAGGGAACCTTCAAGCATGGGTAACATGTCTTTCTAGTGCCATAACCAATGCATGTAGCCCATGTTTCTTTATTATGTCTACGGGGTGTGCTTTGAATTTCCACCATTTTTTTGTGAGAACCACACCATGCAAAGACTTATTTAATGCATTCAACTTCTTGATATTAGTTATTAGCGGAATGGCAGAAGACCTATGAAAAACATCCAGGTACCCCAAGAGAATAGCTAGTAAAAATGCATTGAACCCCCTTGAAGTCACACCCTTTGTAATCCATTTGAATCTTTCCTAGTTTGAAAAATACTAAGCCACAAATTCATTAAGATGTTTTCTTAGGAAAAGGGACAGTACATTTCCAAAACAAATGGAGACCATAGAGTTGTATGGATGAATGGATGATGTGGACTCATTGCCTATTTTATCAAAAGATCCCATATCTTAGTATCAGCATAAAAAGTCAAAGGTAAAAACCAAACATTAGCAATCAACACCATTATAGTACAATCCACCATCATGAGCAATTATTATACTACGAGTGAGATTAATTCAAATAAAATGTAATACAGAAAGAAATAGTAAAAATGTTAATGATGGTGTAAAACAAAAACAAGTAAAGATGAAGAATGTATGAAACAAAATGTGTAAAACAAGAAAAAAAGACAAAAGAAACTGAGGGCTTAGAATGACTAGCATTGGTGGCCATCTCCCCCATGATTGAGTTGGAAGGAGGAGATATAATAAGCAAGGTTATCCATTAATAAAGGTAGTGTTAGTACTGGCTATTTTAGGCTCATGGAAAGGTTTGGTTTGTTGGATGTTAATTAATAATTTCCTATCCGGGCTTTCAAGTTTATAGATCATCATGGCTCCTGAAGGAAAAGTTTCATGAATGACATAAGGCCCTTTCCACAATGTTTGAAATTTAGTTTGTTGTGGCATGTGTATGGGATTCCAATAAAGAACCTTATCCCTTGGTTGGTATGTAACCTTTTTAATTCTTAGGTCATGACATTGCTGTGGAAGGCCTTGTGCAATTCATTGGATGACAAGGCATCTAATCAGTTTTCATCTAGCAAGTTAAGGTTCATCAACCATTCTTTCTATGCTAGATTAAGGTCAAGGTTAAGGTCACATGCTGTAGATAGTGTATGAAGCTCAGTCTGGATAGGAAGTGTTGGAAGTTTACCATACACTCACTCATAGGGAGAATAGCCTATACAGAATTTTGATGTGGAGCAGTATGCTCAAAGAGCATCATTCAGTTTGGTGCTCTAGTCTTGCCCATATTTGCTAATGGTTCATGTCAATATTTTTGTGATCTCCCTATTGGTGACCTCGGCTCGACTATTCACTTGAGGATGATATGGTATAGTTAGTTTATGCTCAACTCCTAAGCATTGCATTAGTTTTCAAAATGTCACACCTATAAAATGTGTGCCATTATCAAAAATAAGTGCATGAGGCATGCCAAACCTATTGAAAATGTTTTGTTGAACAAATCATACAGTGATAGATGATATACAATCAGTAATAGCGGCTACTTTTGCCCATTTTGTAAAATAGTCAATAGCAACAACAATGTAGGCTTTTCCATTGGAAATTGGTGTGATAGGCCCCATAAAATTAATACCCTAGATTTCAAAGGGTTCTAAAGGTTGAATCCATTATTGTGGACCCTCCATTATAGCAGTCATTCCCCCATCGTGTTGGTAGTGCTTACAAGATTGGATGAAATGATGAGTGTCCCAGAACAATGTAGGCCAATAATATCCTACAAGCAAGATTTTAATGGCTATTCGTCTCCAAGCATAATTACCCCCACAAGGGCCCTCATGAGCATCTTGGAGAACTTGTAATTGATCTACATTGGGAATATACCATCGGACCAAGCCATTGAAACATACCTTATAAAGGTGTCCATTGATTTTCATGAAATATTTGGATCGGTGAAGAAATTGTTGTTTCTTTTTAACTTCTAGCACTTTTGGTGCTTCTTGTGTGAGAAGATAGGTAAGAATGATACTATACCAATTTGTATCTATGGGTGATTGATTATGTATTACACCTGCAAAAAGGAGTTCATCAGGGAAGTGATTAGAAATTGGGTATTCATCCTCTTTGTTGTCCCATTGCAACTGAGATAAATGATCAAAAACAACATTCTTGGTTCCTCTACGATTGATCATCGTGAGATCAAACTCTTATAAGATCATAAGCCAATGTATGATACGAGGGCTCACCATTGGTTTATTTATTAGGAATTGTATTGCACTATGATCTGTGTGTACAAATATCTTATAGCCTAATACATAGTGCCTAAATTTTTCTAGTGTAAACACCATAGCCATTAACTCTTTTTTTTTTGTGTGTGTTGTAGTTGAGCTGTTCACTAGCAATACTTCAACTTGCACAGTGAATGTAATAAGGTCATTTTTGGTCATCTAACTGTGTAAGTACGGCTCCTAAGGAAAACTTGGATGTGTCAGTCATTATGTGGAATGGTTTGGACTAGTTAGGAACTTGTAGAATGGGTGTTTCTATGAGTTTCTACTTCAAGGTTTGGAAAGCTAGCTCACATTCCTTTATCCATTCAAAGGGTACATCCTTCTTCGTTAATTCTACCAATGGTTTTGCAACCTTCGAAAAGTTCTCGATGAAGTGTCTATAATAGCCAATATGTCCAAGGAATGATCAGATATCTTTTATAGTTTCAGGTTGACGAGTGATTCCTTGGATAACTTTAATCTTTTCAGGATCTACCTCTATCCTTGTTTGTAAAATCTTATGCCCTAATACAATGCCTTCTTGGACCATTAAATGGCTCTTTTGCCAATTGAGCCTTAAGTTGGTTTCTACACATCGTTTTAGTACTTGCTCTAATCAGTCCAATGCTTGTTTGAAGTCCACTCTGTAGGTGGAGAAATTGTCTATAAAGACCTCCACACCATTCCCTATTTGCTGCTAAAATATACTTAGAACCAAATGTTGAAATGTTGCTAGGGCATTAAAAAAGCCAAACTACATCTGCCTATATGCAAATGTCCCCCAAGGACTTGTGAATGTAGTCTTGGCTTGGTCTTCTAGTGCTATTTGAATTTGATTGTATCCATTGTAACCATCCAGAAAAATATAATAGCAATGCCCTACAATGGTATCTAGGACTTGGTCAATGAATGGAAATGGAAAATGGTCTTTAAATGTTGCCATGTTTAGTAGCCTAAATTCTATACACACCCTCCATTTACCTCCCTTTGTAGGCACAATGACTAATGGGCTAACCCATTCATTGTTAGAAATGGGGTAGATGAACCCGACTTTTAGAAGTTGTTCAATTTCTTCTTTAACCACCTGCTTAAGCTTTGGGTTCAATCACCTTTGTGGTTGTCGTCAAGGCTTTATGGAGGGGTCAGTGTAAATTCTATGTTGGCATATCCTAGGATCTATTTTAGTTAATTTAGGATATGACCAAGCAAAGGCTTTCAACCATTTGTTTACCATCTTCAATAGTCTTTCTTTTTGTTGAGGAGAAAGTTTAGCATTAACGATTACTGGTTTTCCATTCTTGAGAAATGTATAGTCCATACCAGTGGGCAATGGTTTTAACTCAAGGGGCTCTTGCTTAAGCTTGTTAGGGATTTCCAACTTCCCCCAGTTGGTATTTTTGGTATTAGTACTTGGAAGTTGGTGGTGGACTTGCTCTAATGCATCCACAAACAGTGATGACAATGTCCTCCACTAGTCCTAATGGGACAGTGATGGACTAGTCAACCAACTCTTAAGGAATGCTACTCTTTTTTAGTGGAGGTAGGTTCTAGGCTTTGTACATTTCTTGAGAGATTAAGTTAATACCAGAACCTGAATCCAAAAGAGCCTTGCAAGGCTCATTCCAAGAAATTTGTAAATATATAAGAGGACTTCCAGGATTAGAGAATTTCCTAAGAAGATGGCCAACTTTGATCCAATTAGTGATGGCATGAGTTAACATGACAGTGTGCATTGAGTGTGGTCTTTGGTTCAAAGGAAGATCTAAAGGTTCAAATGTTGGTGAGGCATTTGGAGAATTAGCCACTTGTGGTTGTGAGGACTTGGTTGGGCTGTTGGTTCTAAAGAAAGGTCTCTTCTTTGATTGGTTGTCTAAACCAATAGTAGGTTGAGGATTGATAGCCCTTGTAGCATTATGTTGCTATAGTTGGGCAGGAAGCTGACCCTGCATAGTTGGAGCAAGTGGTAATGGAGCTAAGGGTGGAAGAGATGCAGTTAGATGAGAAGGATAGTACAAATGTGGAACATCACTCCTAGGAGAAGGAGTTCTATAGTACTCCTGGGTCTAGTAGTGAGGCTGAGGAGCGATGTGACTAGTGAAGTCACATGGAGAGATTGACTGATGAACATAGTACCTGTATGGGCCAGGTTGATGATAAGGGTATTGTTGACGTGGTAGTGGCATCCCCCACGATTATGGGTGTTTCCATTGTTGGTGATGTTCATTTGGATGTAGTGGGGCTCCACTTAGATAATATTTCAAGGGTTGGTGGAACTACCTTGGGTTACCTTGAGGGTTAGGTAACCTTCTAGGTGCTTTCTGTCTATTTAATCGTGGCTTCAGTGCATACACCCCAAACTCTTACAGATGTGACACTACTAAGAAACATCTTTTAGGATGGTCATATTAGCATATCTCACATCTGTCATCACTATCTATGTCTGAATCCACAACCTCTTCAATGATGGCAACTTTGCCCTTACCCTTGTTATGTGCATGCTTAGCTTCTTTTTTTTTTCCTTCTCTCTCGGTTACTACTTTGTTCTCTAGACTCCTCTACTACTTTTAGAACAATTTAAAATTTATCATTTGGGGAGTTCAACATTTGATCTACCTTTGCAGATACTTTTGATGAAAATTTTTGAATGGGAAAAGTCTTTCTGTTTACCATCTCCTCAAGTGGTGACTCTTCTTCATCTTTGCAAAATCTAATTTTCTTCTTTTGGAGGGAAGGATCTCTATTGTACTCCTCTGAACTTTCTCTTTTCCTTAACTTGCCTTCCTCCTTGGCAATTTGCTCCAGCAATCTTTGTATTTGATGGGCTCTAAGCTCGGATAGCCTTCCTTGGGCTTAAGTCCTAAGGGTTCTTCGTGTTTCGTACCTAAGCCCATCTACGAGATGGCATAGATGTTCCCTTTGCGAGTAACCATGGCTAGGGAAATGATGTACTAATGCATAATATCGACCCATGGAAACATCCAAGGGTTCATGTCCTCCTTGTTTCCATCCTTGGATTTGCTTATGCAAGTTGGACACTTGGGAGTACATTTGATACTTATCATTGAATAGTTCTAACATGGTACTCCATCGACGAATGTATTTCAGTTCTAAGGACCAGTACCAACTTTTCGTTTCCTTGATCAATGTCCATGGAAACAACTTTAGTTTTTGTCACTCATTTTATACATTTTGCATGGCACATGCATCGTGAAATGCTTATAGATGGTTTTGATGATCAGCATTATATCCCCCTTCAAATTGTGGGATGTTGTTCATGTCTAATATTTTGATCCTACTATCCTTCTAGTGCCGTTTTAGAATCCTAACAACCTTTATTATATATAACATACTTTGGGTGGAAAGTAAGGGTTCATCATGATCGTATTTTCTATGGTGTCTATGATGAATATGTTGTTCCCTACTCTCCCTTCTTTCGTGATGTATTTCTTTGGAATTCCCTCATCCCCTTTCTCGAATAATTTGTCTATGATCTCTGTTTCTCTTACCATTGTTCTCATGGTCTTTTACTTTGCGACTACATTTAGATCTTGAAGGAGAGGGAGAAGGAGATGATGAAGGTGAAGAAGAAGTAGGACTAGCATCATGAAGATGCCTGTCACTTTCTCTTTGGTGGTCTCGACCTCGGTAGTGATTACGATCAAAATGTCCATCAATGTCATGTGTTCGTGTTCCTGTTTCAGATCCTTTGTGTCCATTGGTATTAGAACCTAGGTTATGAATAATTGAGTGAAGATTTTAATACACAACTCCTTGACCGACATCAATGAGAGGAACATCATTTTGTGGAAAACCTCCTGAGGAAGGTTCACCATCCTTGTTTTCACTTGGGACATACAAGACATCCTAAGATCATTTTCCCTTCATAGATTTGTAATGTCTCTATTATTGTAAGTCCCTTTGGCATTGTGCCTCCATGGATTGATACTATCTCGAGTTATGTTCATGCACAACATACTCTACTTGTAAGTGTTGCATACCAATTCATGTGAGAGCACGAAGAAGCATGCTAAGGATTGAGCGATCGGGTAGTAACACTATGTTACCTTCTAAATCATGCCATCGAAACTATTCATCCTAGTGGAGGATAAAGATAAAGTTTGGTACATACTCATCATGATGAGTGTATACCATGTGAAACTATTGGGGAATTGGAAAATCATCATGTGTACTCTACCTTCGATTATTCATTGTGTTAGACCTAGGTGGTGAAGCACTCTCATAATAAGAAGGGAACATGAATGATTATTCAGTGTGCAATACTCTCTTTTTGATAATTATAGGATAACTAACCCTAAGGGTTTGTTCCAATGATGGAAAGATTTCATAAGTTCTAATCAGTGTACAGACAACAAAATCCCCAGCAATAGTGCCAATGATGAGTGGTGAGGTATCCCTATGTCCAACTATACAAATATAAGCATTCATGCACAATCCAATTGAACTCCGAGGATTAAGTGCTTATGTGCTTATGCAGAACAAGGATGGGTTATGTGATCATTGTCTTCCCAAGCTTACTTGTAAGGCATAATTGTATGGTTAAGTAAACTTGAGGTATATGGTTTATACACTTTTTATGTTTTATGTTCCTGGTGCTTAAAATGAAATAATTGAGTAACTAATTTGATTTAACTAGTTAACTATGCTTTAACTAGTCCTAACACCAGCATCCATTCCCACTTGCTGGACACATCCTGAACCAGTGTAACACTGCTGGGGTTACCAAACGCTAGTCATTACTAGGTTACCAAGTGTTCCACGTATGCTCAAAGTGGTCGTACTGAGTGTGTTAATTCATTGATAAGTAATAATTAAGAATTCAATAGAAGTAACATCAATTAACTATTGAAAGCATCAAATAATAGTAAATAACATGAAATGCAATAATTAAGCTATTTTGAATGTTGCAAAGTTTATCATAAAGTTTATCTTTATTTCCGGTCATAAGGTGTGCTTAGGTACACAATGCTCAAATAAGGATCTATTCACTCTATGAATCCTATTGCCGACACTCAGAAATAATTCAAAGGGAAAACTACAAGAGTTTCGCTAAGGGACTAAAGAAACTAACTATGAAACCAAGTGCCCCTATCTCTTATTTATAGGCGATGAGACAAGTTCCGATATCACATGTCTGATATGACTTTGGCATCTCCGATATCGTGTATCCGATATTAAGGGTCCAATATTGAGGATATGATATTGGGGGTCCAATATCATGACTCATCATATAGACAAACTAACAACATGGAGGTGATTGGCTACTCTAATTCAAACTTTTTTGGTTATGTTGCTTCAAGGAAATCAACATCTAGTTATGTTTTTATGCTAGTTGGAGGAGCTGTGTCTTGGAGGATTTTTCACAATGGAGGAAAAGTTCATTTCTTGTTTTGAGGCTACTTCACATGGTGTATGATTGAAGAATTTCATGTTGGGTCTTATAATTATAGATTCTATATCTATGCCATTAAGAATGTTTTGAGACAATGTAGTTGCTATCTTTATCGCTAAGAATAATAAGAGTGGTAGTTGAAGTAAACACATCGACATAAAGTACTTAGCAATAAGGGAACATGTTAAGGAAAAGAAAGTGGTCATTGAGCATAAAATCATTGAATTGATCATAGCTGATCCTTTGATAAAAGAAATGTCACTAAAGTCATTTAAGGATAATGTAGTTCAAATGAAACTTTGTTCCATAATGTAATTTGTATGTACAATTTTACAGTCTTAATGAAACAGTTATTTAGTTGTGATGTTTTCTCATATTCAGTTCATGCATACAGTTATTAGAGAAAATTCACATATGACAGGACCTAGAATGAACATTGAATTTATTCATAAAGTTTGATTACCATATAAGTAATTAAGTTTAAGAGATAATACATTGTAATGCATGAAAGATAATACTCACATTTAGAGGAACTATTTCCATGATTCATGTATTCATCTCTTGAAATTTGGGTTTGATGGATATTAATTTAAATATGGAGACCAAGTGGGAGAATGTAACCATTTATAGCTCAATGCAATTATTTATGAGAAAATTGATGGTTTGTACTAGTTCCATAAATCTAACCATTACAGGAAGACCAATGGTTTGTAACAGCTTCATAAAAGTGACCATTATGAAAAAATCAATAGTTTGTAATGGTTACCACAAGAGTGATATCATATTTTTCATTTAAACCAAAATTTGGTAACTAACATTTTTCTAGATTATAAAATGTTCTTTATGGAAGAATAAAGGCACAAGAAGAAGTCACAACAGTGTTACAATTTTGGTCTCTATCATAAATGCTTAGAGTCTACATACACCATCATTGTTGAGTGTTGGTATGATAGAAGAACTAGAACACCCACCAAAATAAGTTCATGTAAAGGCATCTATGGTTGGAGGTCAGTTTTGATTTATTTTCACATCTTTGATTCCTTGTGCAATTCAATTATTGTCCTGTTTGGCTAATGTTTTCTGCACAATTTTTTTCTTATAAAAATTTCATCATGTTGAGGCAATTAGCAAAGAAAAGCATCTAATTTGTATATTTATATGTTGTGTGTTGTAAATGCATCATGGTGTAGATAAATGGGATAATATAACATGAATACATGGATTATTTTTTTGACTTGCATGATGTGTCGCCCATTCCTTCACTTCCAAGGTTGTATTAACTTTTTTAGTCAAACATCTAGTATGATTTTTTGAATTGATTATACAATCTCAGATCTCTTCCAACCCAATTTATCAGTGGGCTATGGTGCCACCATTATATTTGTATAAATTAACCTTTCATATACCAATTTGTATGCCCTCTTATAAAGGTTTAGTGGTAAGTCTATATATGAACATGAAGTTTAGGTTATGAGTTCAATTTTTATTAAGCTTTAAATGTTTTAAAAGATAGATTATTTTAGGTTTTAGGTTTAATTCTTGTTAAGATTTTAATCCTTGATTATTTTTAAGGTATATTATTTGAATTTGAAAACTTATTACTAAATTTTCCTTATTTTATTTTTTAAGAACTTGACTCTTACTAATTTTTATTTATTTTTCATATTTCTAAGGTTAACTATGAATTTCTAACGTTTTTGGATGAAAATAAAAGGACCTTAATTTTATATGGATTTTTTATTTTTTTAAATAAAAATTTCTTGGATATCTATTTTCTATTTTCAAAGCTCTAAGCATGAGCTTTGGATTATTATTTATTTATGTATTTACTCACTTCTATGGATGCCATATTTTCTTGCACATTGGCTTAAACCATCAATTACAGGGATACAAATCTTGCAATCTAGGTAGTTGAAGTTGGGAAAGCAATGAATCTCATAGTGTGGGAAGTTGTAGTCAAGAAAATAGCAAGAAAATCTCAATGTGGGTAGTTGTAGTCAAGTAAGCAATGAATCTCATAGTGTGTGAAGTTGTAGTTAGGCAAACAACAAACAAATCTCTTAGTGTGGGTAGTTGTAGCAATGAGGTATTAGCATTGTAGTACAAATATTTTTCTAATACCACTAGGACATAAGTTTGATTCTACTAGGTAGCATTGAGTTATAAGATTTTATAAATCTTGGGGTATACCTATGTTTCACTTATTTTAGGTTCTACTAGGTAGCACTGAGTTATCAACTTCTATAAATCTTGGGGTAGTTGTAGTTAGGTAGGTAGTAATGAGGTGGAAAGAATTTACCTATGAGAATAACATTCTTTAGACTATATCTTTATAGATTATTTTTTGAGAACAATTTTATGGGGGTGTTGGAATTAGAATTAGATAACTATATGTTCCTCCTAGGGATATAATAAACACAAAAATTTCATAGAATTATGCCCAATACAACATATTTTTAATTGTATAAACATAAACATAGAAAGTTTATGTGAAAGTTAGAATAATTATTGCCTTGCAGCTTTTGCATTATATGTATATGTTATAATCAATAAGAATAAGAGTTCTTTTAAAATCTGTTGCATGTTTGTGAATCAAGTATATCCTTTCGTACATTTACACAAAATTTTCGTATGAGTATTCTTCACATGGAATCTTCCTCATTTATGGCTTTACTATTATTTTACAATTCCTTTTTTTCATAGCCATGGTTGTTTAGGTATTTGTGATTTCTTTTTACATGTACACATTTTCATGCTTTGCACACTCATCTAGTGTACTTCACTCTACATTACCATGGTTTCTTTCTTGAAGTTCATGCTCTATTTTAATTTCCTATCAAATGATTTCTTTGTCTTTGTAGCTTACATAAATTTTTATAATTTTTGTTCTTACTTAACAAATCATTGTTAGTTTTCTATTTATTTGCTTCTAGACAGATTACATTTCTTTACTAGAATCCTTGCATCTAGTAGGAAATAATAAGTTATTAAACTTCTAATTGGACTTTATATCTTGGGTGTACTTATATTAAAATTATTTTAGGATCCTAATACACCTTCCACACCATCATTAACACCACCCCCACTCTTTCCGCCAAGAATCCTTGCATCTTTATTAGTTCTACATATAGATTTTCTTGATCATCTATTCTTTATACAAAATGTACATATAATTCTATTTTTAATTGAATAGTACTTATTTCATTCTTTAGATCAAATGATACTCAATTTTTTCTGTGAGCATAAATTGGTATTTCAATGCTCCTCAAGTTATGTTTCATGAAAAAATACAATCAAATAAGAAGTGGAACTAGTAGACATAGATCCTTTACCAATTAGGTATTGAAGAGGACCATTTACCACTTGTCTTTCATTACCTATAATCATAGATTTCTTGGTTGTATTTTATGATTATTTACTTCTTACTTCTTAGTTGGAGGATTTTCCTAATTCTAGGAACTTGTGATGTTATTGAAAATCATCTCTTGACAAGTGTTTTGATTTTTTGGGATCTAATATGGATGTAGTTCAATTTTCTAGCTAGGGTTTGAACTTAAAGCCATGAAAATTTAATTGTACATAATTTTCTAAGGTTATATAAAGGATATAAGGCTTTGCAAAGGGTTTTCTAAGGTTTTATAGAGGTTTTTCAAAAGCATAGACTTTTCTAAGACTTTGTAAAGGGTTTTCTGTTGCTTGACTTCATTAAAGATGTGACATTAGTTACTAAGTCTGAATTGCAAGAGATTGTCATTCAACTAAAAGAATTATTTGAAAGGAAAAAATATCTTGAAGATAGATATAAAACATTTATTTAATATCAGGAAATGATTTTTAAATGGATGTAAAAATACAAAGAAACATTGGAGAAGAAAAAGATTTTAATAGTAACTTTCAAACTCTCATTTGTATAATAGTAAGCAATTTTATAATATTATTTTTTTAGAGAAGATTGATAGTTCTAGAGGGGTTGAAACTTAGAAAAAAGAAGCTTCTAAAAATTTGGAGGTATCTTGTTTTAGTAGAATAAAGGTAGCATTAGAAGAAAATGCATTATATTCTTTATTTTTTGTTACTTTCATCCAAAGAATGTAAATCTAGGTAATGAACCATTTTCTACATGCCATGATGTCATAGCTATGACATCATAGGTGTAAAGTTGTAGTTGTGTATTGGAGGCTTTTGTATGATGTCATAGACACAATGTATTTAGGGATGGTAAAGTCTATAAATACTTGTCACCTACCATACTAACTACATTGTTTTTCTCATAGTACAGTGAAGCTCTAATAGTTTATTTCCATGAAAGTTAAAATTTGTCACTAAGTGCTTGAAACATGAACTAAATGGATTGTCTAACATCTTGTTCAAGTGATTATGTACTTAAACACAATTTTATAACAACAATAAGATCAAGATCTACTTACCTTCATTGCGACACTTGGCATAGTTTAATCATTTTCTTAATTACACTTTAATTTTTTAATGCACTTAGAGGAAGGTTTATGTTATATTTGGAATGTATCATTAATTTTGGAATATTTAAAAATTTTTATTTTTTGATTATTTTGTAATTAATCATATCTTAATATTATAAACTTGATTGATAATTAATTTATTTTTAATAATGATTTCATATATATACCTAATAATAAAATTATAATTTATCTAACATTCAAATTCAATTATCTATTAAGATACATGGCATTATAGTTACACTTCTTATGATATTCGATCATATTAAAAAAATAATTCATATCATTTTAACATATCTTTAAGTTGTACAAATATATCTTTATTTGTATATCAATCACAATTCCAATAAAATTAATGTGAACTTGTAATTAATAATTATTAGTATACATTTTGACACATAGCTTATTTAGTCTCATTCTCATTCTATCACATGTTCTTGATTGTTATATTTGCTTTTGTATTTAGTCGTACCTTTCTTTGATCTTTTGTTTTGTTGATCCATGTACAAACCACAATGCTAGGTGGCGCAATTCTAACCTTAGTATCTTTTGAATTATATATGTAATCATAATCTAGCCATTTAATAATTATTTCATATATATACTCAATAATAAAATCACAATATATCTAACATTCAAATTTAATTATCCATTAAGATACATGACATTATAGTTACACTTTTGATCTTATTAAAAAATAATTCATATCATTTCAATAGATTTTAATTTGTACAAATATATTTTAATTTATATATCACTCAAAATTCCAATAGAATTAATATGAACTTTTAGTTATTAGTATGCATTTTAATACATAGCCTACTAAGTTTCATTCGCATTCCATTGTAACATGCCCTTGATTGTTTTATTTGCTTTTGTATTTTGCATTACCTTTCTTTCATCTCCTATTTTATTAATCCATGTATAAACTACAAAATTATGTCTCATAGTTCTAACCTTAGTAATTTCTGAATTATATATTTATTAATATCCTATCTAATTTTTCTTTACTCTTGATTTTGATGCAAACTAGTCCATTATTATCTTGTTAATCCTATGTTTCTTAAAATCTATATTTCTAGCCCTGTCCATCCATAAAGTGTCTTCTTCATTTCTTTTTCCTAACCTCATGAACATCATCATTCCATTTCTAATATTAGAAAATGGATCAAATGACCTATTTGGCTTCTTGTTCCATAAGCCAACTTATGCAACTTCCTATTCCTCTACTTATATTTCATCATTTTCACATGTTAGATCTAGAATATCTTGTTGAATAGCTTTTGGCTAAAAAATTTACGTAATTGCATCTATACAATATATCATATCATGAAAAGCATGCAAATTTCTTGAAAATATTTTCTAGTAATTAATTCTTTCACTTCATTCTATCTTGTCATTTTCATGAAGAGCTTTCATCACCTCATTCCATGCCTTTATAGGGAATTCAATTCAATCTATTAAGTTTGATTAAATCTTGTTTCTAGGATGTTTGGTTTACCTATAGGAAGATTCAAGTGTCTATTTATGGATTCCCATATCTTGAATGGTTCAAACTAGGTTTTTTCCCTACTATTTCTTTTTCAAATTATTATAGGAACATCGTTATCTAGGTAGAATCTAATATAACAAATATGTTATGTTCCACCAAGATTTTTTACTTGATTTGATATATATCCTTCTAGCTGTCCCTTGAAATCATATAACACATTAATATAATATGGGGTATAGTTGCTACTACTATCTATATCTATAATATGCTACATATATAAGTTTTGGTAATGAAATTATGTCCTTTTTGCTCATAGCCATTGATAGTCTTTTGAATCTTCCAGTGATATCCTCATGCATATGACCTATCAAAAGGAAGTTCAACTCTAAAATCATAAGAATTATCTTTATAGTTAGCAATGATAAGCAAAGGAAAATATATATTTATTCTTGTTATCTTTGCTGCAATTATTAATTTATAGAAATAGTGTACTAGACAATGGCTTAAATAGAGAATTCATATTATTATCCTAAACGTTAACTAACTGATACTATTTATCATGTATCAAATAAAAATGATTAAATAGTGCATATATAAGTAAACATCTTCTGGTATTACATTATTTTTTAATAATATCACCATACCTATCAATAGGATCATTCTCTAAATCCCTCGAGAACTTTGACAAAGATGTGATGATGAATTGGGAACCCATCTAAGAATAAAGTTGATTGAAATGATCAAAACATTCATATCCACATGCTTGAATCAGAATTCTTGTAAGGAATATTTGGAGCCTCTATTTTGTAAAAAACCCTTATGAAAAGTTAATAACCTCAACAATGATGCCTTTGACTTATATATTTTATCATGAATGATGCTCAGGTCATTATTTGACTACCTTATAGTAAGATGCTTGTGAATGTAATATATGATCCTACATATAATTACATAATCATAATGATTGGGAATTTTCTTTTGAATTCAATATCTCTAGAGGGTCCTTCATGCAGTTTTTTATTTTTGCCAATGTATGATAGGTTTTGCAAATTAAAAAATCATGTCTTTTACTAAAAGTTACATTGGAACAATATTTATTGAAAATCTTTGATAACTAACTGTTCCTAATAGAAGGAAATACTAGATTAGCTAATCTAGGGTTAATGTAATTCTTTAATAAAATGAATTGATTCAATGTCTTAGGAATTTTTTTCATTGGTTTAGATAATCTATCTCTTATCATCTACCTATATTTTAACAATGATTGGCCTATTATTTTATCAACAATTCTATCAGGAATTCTTATTGCTAAAATCTTACTAAATATTGGCTTTATCTTTCATGCATTTCCATGCTCAAAAAATGCATATCTTTCTTTAAAATGACATAAGTGATTATAGTGTGTATTGCTAGAAGTCCATGAATGGTATGCCATGCCCTCTTACAAATATCAAGTTTGAAATATTTCATTATCTTTACAACAAGGTTCCCATTCCAAATAATATGATTCAACTCAAATACATTCATAATGTACATCCTTTGATTATTTGTAGTTATTATGATAATCATTTTTCAAGTTCTTCTAAGATCACATATTATAATACTTTGCATACAGTTCTTCTTGCAACAATTAGTACATAGTATGTATAGAATATTATTAGGATGGTCAAATAATTTTATTGTTGATGCATTGTCAAGCTCACTACTCTAAATAACCTTTATCTTTCTTTTACTCTTGTAAGGTCTCTTCTCTATGGTGCATTGCATATAGGATGGACTGACATAGTATTGAGAGGTTTCACAAACTTGCTTTCCAACCATATATTGATATGAATTGAATTGGAAACATGATTCTATAGAAGAAAAAAAATTAGAAATGTATAATATCATATTGTTGGCACATTTTGGCCATTTCATGGAACATGTTGGCATGATTAAATTGGTTAAGAGTTTTAGGAGAAGTGGCAAAAAATTTCAGTTTGAGAGGAAAAGAATAAATTAACAACAACATTCTTTTAATTTAAGGAAAAAATATATAGGAGCACCATTCCTATAGTAAGCTTATAAATCTCTGAGCATTGCATTTTATAGGGTAGCAATATAGATATATAAATATATTATGATACATTGGGCTTTACGGATGAATATCCTAATAATCTCAATGCTTGCTTTCCATAACCAAACTCTAGCGGGATTATGGAGGAAGTCCAATTTTTATATGTATTATTTATATGATATGAATATGTAGCAAATCAAAGAGCATCTCAAGTAAAATTGGTTTTGTATCCATTTTATTTTGGAAAAGCATATCTCTGCAGCAACACAAATTTAGCAGTCCAGTGGTGCAGGGTAAAATTATTTCTCCTGTGAATCATCTCAAATTTCATGGCTGTAATAGAATTCCATGCTCAGAAGACTACCATATAGCCATCAAGTTTATATCTGCACTTCTTAAACAAGAAATTAATGTAAGAATGTAGAGGTAAAAACTGAATCAACAATTGTAACTAACGGTCCTATCATCTTCATCATCCTCGTCTTCTTCCTGCATGGCTGCGCTAGGGATTCTATGCATATTGTTCAATCAAGATGTTGAATGCTTCAGGGCTTCAATGTCTGTGACCCACTCACTGAAAAATTTCCATCGCGCCCTCAAAAACCCTAGCAATGGAGGCAGTGAATGCATCGGTGTTTGGAAATGCTTTCCCAACATCCTGGTGCTTGTTCGTGGAGGTCTGAATCCACAGTATCCTTGGCAGTAGGTCACAAGTAGCAATGACCACCACTGCCACTGCATCAGCAAGCTCTTGTTCTGCGTGGAGGTCTAGCCCGTATGGCTGAGGTGCCATCACATGAAGGAGGGTCGTACTGGTCTCTGCACTATTTCGCGTGCCACCAAATCCTACTGGTCTTTGCACTATTCCACACACCACCAAACCCTACTAGTCTCTACACTATTCCACATGCCACCAAACCCTATCCTGCTGCATTGTTTTACCTCAGCAAATTTTGTGCTTATGTGCCCAAGGCTCCACCATGGCCAGAAGTGCCTTGAGTAATATGAACAGAAACGGATGAAGTTCATTCCACCAAAAATAACAAAAATAGAAATGACATTGCTGCTAGGAACTCAATTCAAAGATTTTAGGTGGTTAGAAACGTAAGTCACAATTGTCATTTGCTCCTAGAACCTGCAATCAGAAATTACCAAAAACAACAGTAGTGCCCAACGCCAACACATTCGGCATCACCGTACCAATCCACTGAGTGCAGTAACAGAGACACGAAGACACAACAAGACAAGTGCACAATTGAATTAGCAGAACTAGGAGATGTTTTGGCCGGTGCCGATAAATTAGAGTTACAGTTTATTCAGAAGAAACCGTCATCGCTGAAGACAAATACAAAACCTGAACACATGAAATTGAAGTCACAAAAATAAAATTTCAATTTCACATGGTCTGGTTGTAAAAAGTTATTTTTAGCAATTTCTCACATGCAATAATGGTATGGAGCCCTTGTTAAAGACCTAGCATTAATTTAATTATCCCAAGTAAATTACTAAGGCATTATACATGGTGGGTAATTAAAATCCTAAAATAAAAATAAAATAACAATTGTATGAAGCTCTTATAGTATGGAGATTTTGGATTTATTTTTAAATTATTATATAGGCTGTTGGTTATAAAAAAAATATTTGTAATATTTACACATGCCAATGTTAGCATGATTTTCTCCTAACTTTATGTATAAGTTACAACTTCCTAACTTGTTGGGCAAGTAATATCTCCTGACTTGTTGGGAAAGTTATAACTTCCTTACTTGGGAGAGAAGTTAGCTAAGATATTTTGGAATATCTAACTACCTTTGAACCCTATAAAAAGGCTTTAAAGGTTAGAAAAAGAGGACTACTAGCTCTCACTTGGAGACACACTTTGGGTCTTGGAAGAGCATTTGTAAAGAAGAAATTGTGAAAGATTGCTTGTAAGATGATTTGCTAAAGAAAAGATTTCAGCCTCTTTGTCATAGTCCTATGAGTTATGCTTATTATTTTTTATTTTGTTTAAATTTTTTAGCTAATGGTTTAGATAGTATCATGTTTGGCAAGTAATTTTGGGATTTTTAGATTGCTCTTATTGTTCTTGTTGCATGATAGAAAATTTATATTAAAATTTTTCTATAGAAGAGCTTGTATTTGAAAGCCTTAAGAGCATTTTAGTAGTGAATTTTATTATTGTGCAACATATAAGAACTACTATTGAGATTTTTGTAAGAGATCCTCTGCTTGTAGTCAAGCTATTGAACGATTCAATAGTCAAGAGGATTTAGAAAATCTTTGGTATTTTGATAGGACCAGAATAGCTTTTTTTATCTTTAAAGTGAATCTCTGTGATATTTCAATCAGAAATTGTCAAGTCTTTTGAAGGTTCTATTGAATGCAATTGTTTACATCCATTATCTAGCCAAAATGGAGTCTCATACGTGATTGTTCATGTAGTAATTTTTGGTAGCATAGTACGATTTTCTTGAAGAAATTGCTTATTTGAGCCTTGGAAGTTTGAACGATTTGTAGTTATTGAATTTAGGATAGCTTTATTACGAAGTGTTTACTCGTATTATTTTACCTTGTTTAAACATTTGAGATCTTTACACAAATCTGCTTTCTTTTTCTCTTCTGTCTATTTCCATTGAATCTTGCTCTATTTCTAGTTTTCCTGTGGAACTATCTCTTTCTCTAGAGAAAATTAGAAGCAAATTCACAGAGTTGTGCTCAAATGTTTTAGCAAAATTTTATTTGTTACAAGTAGGTATTATAAGGACCACGTAGACTAGGCAATTGAACAAAATAGGAACTCTCAATAACTCACAGTACTTGGCAAATTTGGCTGAATCTCTTTAAGATAAGTCATTTGTAGTTTACACACAATGCAATCATTTCATGTTTCACAACTGCACACCGCAACAGCACACACACATACTCACATTAACTACTGAGTTTATTTGGAGGTATGTGGGCCTTGGTGTTGCCAGAGACCAGCAAGCACTTAAATCCTGTTCGAGGACACTCGTTGGCGATCACATCCCAAACGGTTGCTAACACATACACATGTTTCTCTCTTCAAATTATCATTGAAAGAAAGTCCTTGAAAGATAAAAAATATTCTTAGCATTTCTCATTAATTAATTCAATATAAATCTTAATTTCATTATTAGATAATTAAATAAGAGAGCAATCTGACATCCTCTCTAAATAACATCTCATCCTTTTTTTTTGTCTTCATGAATCGACCACAATATCTTATATATGAACTATATATATTATCCTAGAGATAAATAAGCGTTGCTTTGTACATTTATGTTTTATCATCAATTTTCTTCTAAACAATTTCTCATACTTTTTCCTTATATAATTTGATACAAGCTTCATATTTCATCTATATTAAAAAAACAAACATAATTTTAAAAATATAACAATAAAAGATAATACATTATCATAATTATACCATTATAATGAAATTATCGACAATGCACAATCATATTATCTTACACCATATAAATATGTGATTCATGAACCCTGAAATACTATTCAAGTCCTATAAATCAAAATAATCATTGTAGTTTTTATTTTCTTATCAATTAGAAAACATGTGCATTTGAGGATCTTCTAGTCATTTCCTTTTTATTCTACCACATATAAATCATGAATGACCAAGGAACACATGTAAGTTACTTTATTATTATTTGAAGGTCACTTATAAATCATGCATGTTCAAGCAACCTCTAGATTTTGATAGGTTTGTTTAATTGACATATATGAATCATGTGTAACTGAGAAGCCTCCATAGGTTGCATGATTTTTATTTGGAAGTCAATTATGAATTAAGCATGGAAGAGAGAATCTAAGGAATTTTAGACAATAAAAAAATTTCTTCCTTATCTTGACTTTACAAAGAATCAACTAATAAAATTTGTATTATTGGAAATCTTATGAGATTATTGAAAAAGAAGCACTACAAAAGATATCCAGAGGCTAAGGTTATGTTATATTATTTACAAGATATCAAAAATAATAATAATTTGAGTAGTAAAAATTTGGAAGATAATAACTCAAAATTATCATGTTATTAATGCTAAAATTTTACATGAATAGTTCCATAAATATTATCTTTCAAATAAATTTAAGATCACATAAAATCATTGTGAGATGAGGGAGAAATAATCTAATCATTGACAATCATTCATTCTAATAAAATTTTTAGACTCAAACAATTTGCCGCATTGTGAAGTGAATTTCTCTCAAATATCAATAGATATTGTAACATCCCCATTCCCAAACGATGCTGCTATATGACAAATATGGTGCCTCCTCATAACAAGTGTTATTGTTATCATAACAAGACCCAAAAGGGTAGTTGTAATTGAGAATCAAAAGGATTCATTGTAATAATAGACACGTTTCTTGAGATGACCTTTAAGGGTCTAACCTAGGGCATTTATACATAGGCTTAGAGGTCATGCAAGGCATGGAGTGGTAGACCTGGTATAGGTAAGTCACAAGAGTTGGGTGAAGTGGAATAAGAAGAGTACTAGCCATCCCTTCTACCTAGTAATAGGCCTAACCATGGTGGCAATGCTAGATTACCTCTAAGGGATAGATGATGAAAGAAGAAAATCCCAAGGAACACTATTAGACCATGATCCAAATACAATATTCCATATCAATAAAGAATTTTTTTCTTTCTCATTTTTCATTTTTTTCTATTATTTTCTTTACACATAATGTTGAATGCTACATATATTTGATGTTCGATATATTGTCTTCTTTTGCGTAATGTCTAATATAATGTATATTTGACGTTTGCCATGACATCCAAGAATGGGATGTCATAGATATTAAGATTAAATTTTAGCTACATGTAACCATCTATTTTAGATTTCAAATAAATTTATAATCATGGAAAATATTGTGAAATAACTAAGATATGACAAAAATTATAAATACCCCTAATTCTAATTATTCAACTTCCAAGATTAAGTAAATAATGATGAATGTTGAGGGATTGATGAATTGATGATGAATAAGTGAAATTATTGTTGAAATTATGTTGATAATTACTTGATACATATTTTCAAGATATGACTTAGATGTATATATGTAGCTACAGTAGTGCTATGAGTTTGAGAAAGGTAAGTGGTCCAAGGATTTTCCATTCCTAATGTACCAAAAAGATGGTGGAGAACCCTTCTTTGGGGGGTTTTCATACAGAGAGACTTCTCTCTTTGACTTTGGTGAAGAAGGCCAAAACTAAAACTTGTAGTCTACGATACATAATCCTAGTTTTGGTAAGAATAGATCCCATGACAAAGGGGGATTCAATAGGAAGAATCATAGCAGGGATGCATGCAAGCAACATGATCATGATCATTTCCATGACCACCGAAGAGGGGGTGGTAGGCACCTTGATGATGCTAGTCCTCCTTCCTCTTTACCTTCATCATCACCTTCTTACTCCTCTACCTATGAATGTAATTGTAAGAAACTTGATCATGATGAAGGTAACTGAAGGACCGAGATGGTCATAGGGATCATTAGGTAAGTCAAGATCTGGGGGTGTGGGCATTCAAGAGAGGCCCATTGTTACAAATGAAGGGATTTCAAAGGACATCATAGGCACTAGGATCATGGCTATGATGAGCATTTTCTCACTACTTGAAGCATGTTAAACATTGCAAAGGCAGTGAGAATTTCAACAAGGCATGTGAAAGATAGCAGAATCAAGTGATTGGATATGAACAATATCTTTAGGTTTGATGTAAATTTGATCAACAAGACCATCTTCAAGCTTTTCATGATGCCTATGCCTTGCAAAACATAGAAAAAAATTGGCAAAAGCTTAAGTTATTTCCTAGGACACTCATCAAAGAAGCAAAAAGCTAGTACAGACCCTTGGAGCTAGAATCAATCTATAGATGGAGTACAATGCTTGAACTATTCAATGATAAGTATCAAACATACTCCTAAGTGTTCAATCTAAGAAGGTAGATCCAAGGTTGAAAACAAGGATCACATGAGTTTTTGGATGTCATCATGGGAAAATATTATTTCTTATTACACCAACACCCTAGCCATGGTTATTCTCATTAGTATCAACTTCATCACATTGTAGATGAGCTTCACTCTAAAATGAGAAGAACTCTTGGGATCTACATCCAAGACTATCAAAATTAAGAGCTCATTAGATCCAAAGGCTAATCAAGTAGGTAGTAAAAAGAAGAAGAGTGGAGGAAATGCAAAAGTATAGAATAATACAACTAAGATCCTTCCATTTTCTAGAGGGAGGTCCAATTTTATAAAAGTGAGAAGGAATCATCACTTGATGAGGTGGTGAGCTAGAAAACCTTGCCAATTCAAAAATTTACCTTTGAAATTTTAGATAAGGTAGATAAATTGTGGGGCTCTATGAATTACAAATTTCAATCTATCCTAAAAATTGAAGAGTCCAAAGAACAAAGAAGTGATCATGACCATAAGAGGAGAAAGGAAGCTAAACATGCCAATCAAAGGGGTAAGGGAAAGATTGCTATAGTAGGAGAAGTTGTAGAAACTAAATCAAATGATGATGGTGGGTGTGACATCTGTTAATATGAACATCCTAAGGGATATTGATCCATTGTTTCACACTTATAGGAGTCTAGGATGTATGCTCTAAATCCATGACTAGTAAAAGACAAACATCTAGAAGATTACCTTATCCTCAAGACAATCCTAGGTAGTTCCATTAGCAACAATGATATTATCCAAGTGGAACTCCATTGTAACTGTATGAGTAGTATCAATAATGCCAATATCCCTAGTCATGGGGGACACCACTAGCATGAAAGTAGTACCTTTACAAACAACCAATCCATATGGTTATTATGTTTAGCAACCCTTATCTCCATGTGACTCTTCCAATCATGTTTCTTTTTTCCAACATCACTACTATCCTCCCGAATACTATATAACTCATTCTCCACATTCCAAGATGGATACGACATTCTATCCTTATCCTCCTCTTGTTCCTAGACTTATTCCTCCATCCTCAAAGTACTTACTACCTACTCCATCCATGCAGGGTGAACTTTCAACCTAGCCACAACAATGCAATGCTACCAAGGCCATCAATCTATAATTGGTTTATTAACTTAGTGGTTTAGAACCTCATGCTTGTAAAAGATCATTTTTCCTATCCAATAGCCCTACTAAGCCATTACAAACTTAGGTGGCTAGTCACCCTACCCCTACCTTATCCTCTACAAATCCTGCAAATCAATTGCCATCCAAAATTCATACTATTATGCTCACTCATGTTGTATCTAATTAGATCCAAGTTGGAAATCTTTTTAGAGAATTAGCTAATTTTGGGAGTCCTCTTATCTATTTATAGATTGCTGGGAATGAACCATGTAAAGCTCTTCTTGATCTAGGTTCCAGTGTCAACTTGATTTCTCATGAGATGTATATTGCCTGGAACCTGTCGCCTATCAAAAAGAGAAATATCTTATTGGAATTGTTAGACCAGTCCATTACTGTTCCATTGGAACTAGTAGAATACACTATGATCACTATCTATGGGTGGTCTTATCCTACTAATTTCCTAGTAATCAAGGTTGAGAACAGTAAGGGGGACTTCCCAATCATTATGAGAAGAGCATGGCTAAGCATTGTCGATGCAAGAATGGGCATAAGAGACCTTTCCTTGGAAATATCTAAGGAAAATGCATTTGGAAATATTGAGAAGAAGTGAGTTCCATGCATTGCATATAGCCAATCAGGGTGTGATTACGTGCAAAAACTCTAGTCCGTGAAACAAGTATCTATTTTTGCAAGTAGGTAGTGTGAACATGAAGTAGATATTCAAAGGTGTTTGTACATAGTAGCCACAAAACAAGAGGATATCCAATGGCTAACCATTGATCCTAAAAGTAGCAGAATATGCATGAAACCTACTAAGAGCTTGAAATGTGCTTATATCGCAGGCTTGAATGAACTAGAGAAAGTTCATCACTAACTCTCTAATGATGAAAATAATGATACTAATTGGGAAGAGTTGGAGATCCTTGAGAATTTCAAAAAAGATCTCATAGAGTTGAGAACTCAACCTACCAGCAGAATATGCATTCTTAAAAAATGGTAAGCTGGTCATACTTAATGCCAAACTTATTCTCAAGAAAAAAACAAAATTATTAAAAGTTCTTAATAGATGGCTAACAACATTTGCCTAGTCATATCTTGAACTCACTAGAATTGATCCTTGGATATGCTAGCATCACATTTTTACTGATATATCCATGAATCCAAGGAGGATACCACTATGGTGGTTGAACCCAAAATTGAAGTAAATTGTCAAAGAAGAGATTAAGCAACTCCTTAAGGTAGGGTTCATCTACCCCATTGTGGATAGTGAGCGGATCAACCCACTTGTGATAGTGCCAAAGAAAGGTGGTGAATGGCGGATTTGTATTGACTTCAAGCTATTAAACATGCAAACATTCAAAGATCGTTTTCCATTACCATTCATTGATTAGGTGTTGGACACCATATTTGGGCATCACTATTACATTTTTCTGGATAGTTATAGTGGTTATAACCAAATCCAAATTGCACTAGAAGACTAGGCCAAAATAACATTCATGAGTCCTTGGGGAACCTTTGCATATCACTAGATACCTTTTGGTCTATGTAATACTCCTGCCATTTTCCAATGCCTAGCCTTAAGCATCTTTTAGCAAAAATGTAATAGTGGAGTGGAAGTCTTCATGGATGACTTCTCCACTTATGGTGCTATATTCAAGGAAGCCTTTGACTACCTTAAACAAGTACTCAAAAGATGTATGGAAACAAGCCTATGGATGAATTGAAAAAAGAGTCATCTCATGGTCCAAGAAGGCATTGTATTAGGGCATTGAATTTCTCATGTAGGGATTGAAGTAGATCTTAAAAAAATAAGGATCATCCAATGAATCACCCATCAACTAGAAACTATTAAACATGTTTGTGTATTCTTTAGACATACTAGCTACTATCAGTGATTCATAGAGAATTTCTTTATGATGACAAAATCATTAGTCAAGCTACAAAGAAAGATGATCCATTCAACTGGATCATGGAATGTGAAAATGCATTAAAGAGCCTCAAGCAGAAGCTCATAGAGACTCCAATTCTATGATCACCTGACTAGTCTAAACCATTTCATATAATGATAGATGCATCAAACTATGCTTTTGGAGCTATGCTTATGGAATTGGATGACAAGAAACATCCATATTATATCCTCTATGTAAGTCAAAGAATTATTGGTGCACAATTGAATTACACTGTAATAGAGAAAGAACTAATGGTGGTGGTGTATGCTCTAGAAAAGTTTAGGTACTATGTGCTTGGATATAAAGTGCTTCTGCACACTAACCATAGTGCCATGCATTTTGTCATAAGCAAGCCAATGGTGAGCCCTCCTATCATACAGTGGTTGGTGATCTTATAGGAATTCGATCTTACAATGGTAGATTGAAAGGGGAATGAAAATGTGATTACTAATCACTTGTCTTGATTGCAATGGAATAACAAAGAGGAGGAGAGCCCACTCTCTGACTAATTTCTTGATGAACTCCTCTTTGTTGTTTCAATAAATGAACAAGTGCTTGTAGAACAAAAATGGTATGATGGCATCCTCACTTATCTTCTTACTTAAGAGATTTCACAAGATTTGGACTACATGAAGAAACAATAGTTTCTTTATTATGCCAAATGCTTCATGGAAATCAATAGACACCTTTACAAGGTATGTACCAATGGCTTGGTTCATTGGTATGTACCTGATGCTAATCGACTACTCATTCTCCAAGATGCTCATGAGGATCTTTGTGGGAGCCATTATGAAGGGAGGCACATGGCCATAAAAATCTTGATGGTAGGATACTATTGAATATGAATCTTCAAGGATTCTCACTAGTTTGTAAATATTGTGAATGCTATCAATAAGATGGTGGCATGACCACATGAATGGAGGATCCTTAATAGTGGATTCAACTGCTAGAATCCTTCAACATATGAGACATAAAATTTATGGGTTCCATCACACCCATGTCCAATGAAAAGGCATATATAATCATCATCATTGATTACTAGACAAAATGGGTAGAAGTAGTAGCCATCATCAATTGTACATCATCCATTACTACACAGTTTGTATAATAAAATGTTGTGAATAGGTTTGGGGTGCCATGTGCATTGATTTATAATAACATAACTCATTTTATAGGTGCTAATTTTCACAATTTTATGCAAAAATTTAGGGTTTCATATAAATTAACAACACCCTATCATCCTTAATAAAATGGTCAAGTAGAGGTGACGAATAAGGAAATCACAAATATTCTAATAAGAAATGTTAGCAAATATAGGAGAGATTAGAGCATAAAACTCAATGATGCCTTTTGAGCCTATAGCTTAACAAGGAAACTACCTATTGGTTGCTCTCCCTATGAGTTGGTGTACAAAAAAATTTCAATGCTTCCAATTCAATCCAAGATCTGTACACTCTCAACAACCTGTGCCCTAGATCTTGACCTAAGTCTAGCACAAAAAGAAAGAATGATCAATCTAAATGTACTAGATGAAAATTGATTGGTAGTGCTATCCTTGAATGAAGTGCACAAATAATTCAACAAAAAGTTCCATGATCTAAGAATTAGAAGGATCAAACTTCAATTATGAGGTAAGGTCCTTTACTAGAACCCTACACATGTTCCTTAAAAAACCAAATTCCAAACATTGTGGGAGGTGCCTTATACAATTGATGAAATCTTTTCTTTTGGGACCATGATCATATATAAACTTGACAGCCCAAAAAAGAAGTATTTTTTCAACATCCAATAGATAAAGCCTTTCCACAAGCCCAAGCAAGTTAGTGTAATAAATACCTTAATGAATGAACAACTATGCTCAATTTTTTGGATCTCCTCATTCCAACTTAGTTGTGAGGGAGATGGCCATCCATGCTAATCATATATGTGGCTTCTTAGTTTTTCTATTTTTTGTTTTACACATTTTTATTTTTTTGCAAATTATTTATTTTATACTTTTTAATTTTAAAACTTTTTTCTGTTTTACATCATTTTTTGTTTTACACCATCATTAATACATTTAAATTTTTTTGAATATTTTATCCTTTCTTATATATTTTACTTTATTTTAGTATGATTTTCTAATTTTTTGTTAATAAAAGTGCTTTATGCTAGTAGGACATAGTGGTGATGTAGTTGTTGCTAATGGTATAGGTAGTGAGTCCACATCATTTCTTTTTCATGGAATAGGTAGTGAGTCCACATCATTCATCCATCCACAAACTCTATTTTTTTTCTTATTTTGGAAATATGAGGTTCTTTCATTAAATAAATCTTTAATAAATTTGTAACCTTGGTGGTTTCTAGAATTAGGAAAGATACAAAGGTTTGCTCATGGTGTGACTTCAAGGGGATTCAATACTCTTTGTACTCTTCTACTTACTTGGGTACATGAGTGTTTTCATGTATTTCTTACCGTTTCGTGTTGACCAATAATAGGAAGTTGAATAAGTATTTGGATGCTGTGGTTTCCATTCAAAAATTCCAAGAAAAAATAAAAAATAAAAATAAAACAAAATAAAAAAACATGATGGAAATTCAAAGCACATCCCTTATACAAATAAATGGGCTACAAGTACTAGTTATGGAACTAGAAAGACATGTTACCCATGCTTGAAGGTCCTTTGTAACTAAGACCCTCTCTCTCTTCCTACTTCTCATTTTTTCTCTTTAAGTATCCATGCTTGTTGTATGGAAGCACTCTTATGTCTCAAGGAGATGGATTAGTCTTGGAGTGGCAATGTGAAGTCATTAAAAGTGGTTGGTTTTGGTTTGGACTAAGAGTGGATCTTCTTAGGACATTTAAACACAAATCCACAAGGGACTTCTTATGACCTCAATTCAAAAATTCATTCCACATTCTCTATCATCCATCTATGTTGTTCATAACTCACCTCATTTCTAGTGTCCATGTTCTCATTCAGTTTCTTTGTTTGATGTATTTTAATTCTTTGGTATAATCTTCTAGGTTTTGGCTCTTAACTTTCACAAACCATTAATCATATATGGGGCCCATGGACTCCTTAGGTTGAGGTTATGCAAGGAAAAATAGGGCATGTACCTACCATGAGGAGGGCCCATTTGCAAATCTCTTGGTTGGATTTATTAAGCATCTTATCCTTAGGCATTTTTGCAACCATAATATTTTGCACATCCATCTTCTACATCTAACTATGTGCTCCTTTAAGAATTTTATTCAATTCATACATTCTCCATAAAATTTTTAAAATTTTGAGCTTCTAAATCCTCTTTAATGATTTCATCATATTCCTAGATTTTTTTAGAATTCCATGGATCCTAAATTCAATAAAAAATTTCTTATATTTTTAGAAAATTCTAGTTTGAAAATTTTATTTATAGACCCCAGAAACAAGGCCCTGTTGATGGAGCCAATGAGTATATGAGGCCCTGTATATGTGGCCTTGTCGACACAACTCAAAATACTATATATATGTGCAACCCCCATAGAAATTTTCACATTTTCTCACAACCACCAAAGGAGTATTTGTAATTTTTTGAGCCTAGAACCTTCCAGTGTCCATAACTTCCTAATCGTTTAGCTGAATTGCTTTGTTCTTCAACCTTGCAACTCTCAGAGGTAATCTCTTACTCATGGGGATCACAAATGTGCCATTTGTGATAGAAACATTTTTGATAGTTTTCCAACTTCCACAAAAATTTAACTAATGAATCAACATGAAAATACCAAATTACAAGAGTTAAACTCTTCAAACAAGCTTCAATGATCCTCATAATAAAAATCAATTAATAAATATGAATAAAATATTCAATCTACCATGGTCCAACCATAGCCAGTGTAAGTAATTAACAAGATAAGGTATCTAAATATTTTGAGTTACACATTATATCTACTAATCCATAGATGTGTTGTGATTGTAGATAACATCAAAAGGCAAACACACACAAGAAGGAGGACCATATCAACCAAAGGAGAAATGACCAAGAATAGGAAGGGGCCAAGAACAATCCCAAGAAGAACAAATTGCAACCTTTGACATGAGACCTCTTAGGGAAGAGGTTGAAGTGGAATCTATTTGTCAAATTCTAAAACATGTGGTAGCAACATAACATTTCCATTGGGATGAGGCACCAACTCAACAAGTGAATCTTAAGGTGATGTTGATGGAATCCTAACTAAATCAAATCAAATCAAGGGAGGTCTAGAAGATAATGATTCAAGAGTTAAACTTTGGCTCTTTCTTTGAGCAAGCACCTAAAAGTATAGGATTGATTAAAGACCTCTCCCATATGGCTATTTATCACTTCTATTCGGGAGTTGTATATGGGAGAGACATTCCTATTTTGGAGCAATAGGAAGGCTGGCTCAATGGTCAAGATCAAGGGCATTTTAGTGTCCTACTTAGTGTAGCCCATTGCAAAGTCACTTGGGTTGTCTGAAACTAGGCAAATATCATTGATTTTTTATGCAAGTAGGCTCTAGTATAAAAAAAGAATGGGTTTAGTGGTGCTATGGTGTCAACTGCAAGGAGTACGTCATGCTCACACCGGCAGAAAGAATCCACTATAAGATTGTAGCCTATCACCTAAATCCCATGCTGAGGCCCAGTAAGATCACTATCTTTTCTACCCATGCATGTGCTTCTCTAAGTGGGAGATTGCTAGTCAATCTCCACAACTAATCTATTTGGAGATAGAGAAGTAGTTCAAGGAGAATGAACATGGAAGGAGGCCACTTCCCTTCCCATGCCTCATTAGAAAACTATGTCAAAGGGGAGGAATAGTTTGCTACACTAATGATGCTATTTGAAGCACTCTAAATGCTAATTGGGTAGAGATGATGAAGGACAAAAATCATGCAACAACCATCCAAGAAGAGGAGCAATAGCCATCACCTTCACTTGCTAGTCAAAAAATTATGTTGTTGTGTAAGTAACAAGAATGACTCTTAAGTGAGAAAGAGCAACAAGTAGGCATGAGTGGTGAAGATCCATCTATGTACTAGCTAGCAATGAGTCACTTGAATGAGGTGGCATGAATAGTTAGCTTGATGTGGGAAGGTAGATCCATTTTCTCTACCCAACAAATGCAGTTATCCATGAGGTTGAATCCTAGTGTCAGAGAGGTAATCATATCTCTTTCAAAATAGCAATAATCCTAGAGATTTCTAGGAACACTGTAACCTTCTTGATGTACTTGGAGGAGGGTGAGGGGGGTACCAACATTGGTGATGTAGTACCAAGGATAAGAGACAGCAGTAGAGGCGGTTGCTAATAGAATCACCAAAACACTCATTACACCTATAGAATTTGTACTAGATGTCACTACACTTAAAGATGTGTAGATGTCACTAGGAACCATAAGTGGTAGATTAAGCATATCACAACATGAACAAATTCTAGACAGACTAATAGGAATTAAGCAATTTCCTAAAGATATCTTTGACCTTCTAGATAATATACCTATAACCCAATCGAAGCTGCTAGAGGCAAGGGGTAAGAATATTATATTAGAATGGTAACTTGAAATAAACAAGGAGCTGAATGAATGCTTGGCTATAGAAGGTGTTGAATTAAGAGCCTAGATTACCAACCCTACATTTCTCAACCTAGCTTTGATAAGAGATGACGCTCTTGAATAGGTTCACACTAGGTTGAAAGGGGTTGAGGGTGTGATGGAGACTATGGTATTTTACCAATCCTTGGTAGAGGCCACCTAGCATAAAATTTAGAAGGCCTTGGATCTAACTCATCAGAAGAATGTATAGTTGACAATAGAAAATCATCCCTTGCAAAATGTTGATATGCATAAATAAAAATTGATTGATTTTATCCATCAACTGCAAGAGCAACTAGAGAGAGCAAACATAGAGTTAAGAAGATTATTAGCTGAGAATAAAAACCTTTCCATGGTGAAGGTTTTTGCCTTTCACTAAAATCTTGTAATAGAGGTATCTACCTAGAAATTAGAGGCTCTCAAATTTAAGAGAGTCAATGATCATTATAGAGACTAGGTTTTCCTACAAAAGGAAATAAATGAGAAACACATCCAAGTGCTAAAGGAAAAGGTAAAAGAGATCCTCTAGCAACTCCAAGGATGTGAATTATGGCAACCCATCATTGATGGGATTGATCAGTATAACAGAGTAAAAATTTATCTGAAGGAGTTATAGATAAAGGAAATGACTGAATATATGGAGCTTGCCAATCTCTGGTACACAAACTTGGCTACATTGACCACTAGATGATTGTAGTCAAAATTGGAAAAGCAAGTGGCCAAATCATACTTATTGTACAAGGTCAAGTTCAAGAATCACAAGGATACCAAGCAAAGCTTGCAGTGGAAAATGCTAAACTTGATGTTCTCAAGGGCAAATACACTAATAAGAGATCTACTACCAAGATCCTGGACAAAAGAATGAATGACTATTAGGAGCTACAAAATGCAGTGAAGGTGTTTGATGTTGAATGTAAACAATTCACTGCTTGATTTGTCAATGTCAAGGAGCTATTCCTAGTAATGCCTTGTCCATGGGATATCCCCATTTTAGCACACATTGGAAATGCTGCATGGACTATGAATGATCCTTGAAGAAAGGAGGAAAAGATGAAGGAATTACTAGATGCCTTTCACCTTTCATTGGAGGTAGTAGTTGTAGCAAGAAAACCATAGCCTCCTTAGCCACTGCACATGCCTAAAGCTAGCGAAGGTCCTTCAGGACCTTAAGAGCCTCCACAGCCTAGGACTATTTGATCTTCTTAACCATCTTCATGCCATTAAAGGTTGTGCTATCCAATTTGAGTAGGCATGTTGTGGTGCTCAATTTTGTATCATGAACATAAAAAATTTTTATATTGATGTTAATCTGTACACTTAGGCACTCAGTTTTTTTATGTCAGTTTGTTATGAAAAGAGTTAATCAATAATCCCATACTTTTTCAATTTTGTAAAAGAACTTGAGAACAAGTTTTCATTCTATCATGGGGGTATGATGAAGTGTCAAAGTGTCACATTGATGGACCCTCGTCGATGTGGCCTCATCGATGGGTCTCCACTGATGTGACTCTATTGACATGGTGTTGCCCCATTTATGGGGCCATGTCAACGTAGTGTTTACTACGTTTATGAGGCCCCATCAACATAGCTCCATAATAAAATCTATTAATACATGCTCATCTACTATGTTTATGAGATGTCTTATCATAGTTGTAGTAGAGTTCTTATAGTTTTATTATTTGAGAGTTAGAATATTTTTCCAAGTGCTTTTAGCAAGAGTTAGAAAGTTTACAAATCTTTATTTGAGCACTAATGTACCTAAGAATACCAATGTGAATGATAATAAAGATGAGACTTTTGCTCAAACCTTATAGTACCTAAAATAGATTAATGATTTATTTCTTCATTTACTGCTTTTGTTAATTATGTTATTAATTAAGATAAGTAAGACCTTAATTAATTAACAAATTAAGTTAAATAGATTAAACACATATGTATGACTGCTTCGAGCATAACATACAATGCTTGGTAACCTAGCAGTGTTGTATGTATTTAGGATGTGTACAAAAAGTGGGATCAGATGCTTATGTTAGGATAGTTAGTTATTAATTAACAATTAGATTAGTTAAATTGGTTAATAAATTGAGTTTCAACTTGTTATCAATCATAGGTGATAAAATATAGAATAATAAAAACTTGATGCCTCAGTTACACTTAACCATACAACTAAGCTTCACAAGTGTAGTCGGGAAGATAACAATTATCACGATTAGATTTCACTTCCTAGAACTAGCATACTTGGGAACTTAAGATCTATGGAATTTAACTAGACTTCATGTGAAACTTGTAATTTGTATGGTTGAGCATAGGATATACTCATTGCTCATTAGTGTCCCTACACTAGCTCTCCCACCCTTCAAAAAGTGAACTCAAGTGAACAAGGGAGTAGGGGTGTAAGTGATTTTCCATTTCTGAAGCTTGGTCTCATGGACTCATACAATATCATCTATAAATTTATCCTTCCAATGGATCACATATTTATTCCTCTTAACTCCCCAAGTACTATAAGCTTTTCTTTGCTTGAGTATGATTATGTTCTCTTCTATTGAAGGCTTGGATTGATTAGTAGCCCCATTCAACTCATCAATGCTACCTTGTATGATCTTCTCATTAATTGGTCCATGATAGTGCACAAGATCTGAAACATTGAACATAAAATACATATCAACATCATTGGTAAATCAATCTCAAAATCATTTTCATTGATCTAAGCTATGATTTTGAAAGGCCCCATCTTCTTGGCTTTCAACATAGAGAAGCTAACACTTCTCAACTACTTTTTCTTCAAGTACACCTAAACTAAATCACCAATCATAAAATTAGCCTTCCATTTGCCCTTATTTCTATTAAGGATTTTTTCTTGAGTGTTCTTCTTAAGATTTGATTTTACTTGTACATGGAAATCCCTCATCTCTTACACAAAATCAACACTAAGTTGAGCTTCATCATTAAAGCTCTTCAAACTACCCACCATCTTTAGAAAAAATCCATAGTTCATCTCAAATGGGATTTTTTAAATAACAACATGAAAAGAATTATTATATAATAACTTACATGATACATAAGATTTCCCACTTGTTTGGCTTTCCATCATCTAAAATTCTGAATATGTTTAGCAAGGATTTATTTGTCACTTTCGTTTGCTTATCAAATTGTGGATGATATGCACCAAATAAATTTAATTTTATCCAAAAAAATTTCAAAAGGATTTCCAAAAGTGACTTGTGAATTTGGAGCCTTGATCACTAATAATATTCAAAGGTATTCCATGCAACTTCACTAAATGCTGGAAAAAAATTTGCAACATAAGAAGCATCACTCGCCTTCTTGCACAGAATGAAGTGTGCCATCTTGGAGAAACTATCAATAACAAAAAAAATTACATCATTCTCACTTTTTTTTGGAATACCACTCACAAAATCTAGAGACATACTTTCCCATGGACCCTTGGGAATTGGTAAAGGCATATAATGTCCACTCCTTTAACTCTTTTGAACTTCTATTAAGTTAAATTCTCCACAAATTTTAAAACTTTAGTTGCCATAATAAGATAGAAATAGTACCTACCCACAAGTTCCAAGGTTTTATCCCTTCCCATATTATTTTCCATGACACTATAATGCTTTTCAAACAAAATATTTTTCTAAAATCATAATTCAAACACCTACCTTTGCATTTTTAAATAATAGTTCATCTTGAATATGATAGTCCATTCATTGGTCTATCCTATTCATTAATGGCTCTTTGAGGCTCATTTAAACCTACCCAAAATCATCATCATGCTCATACAAAGAAGCAAAATCATCCATACATTCCACATGAGGTATGTTAAAATTAACCACATGCACCTTAGATAATCCATCAACCATCACATTAGCTTTCATAATTTTTTACTTCAACACAAAATTAAATTCTTGTAATTATGCAATCCATTTCATGTGCTTTGCACTCAACTTCTTTTATAAGTTTAGAAATTGAAGAGCTTTATGATCCATCATCAAGGTGAAGTCCTTGGGCAAAAAGTAATGCCTCTAATGCTTGATTGCTTAAAGAAGAGTGTACAAATTTTTCTCATATGTGCTATATTTTTTCCTTGACTCATTCAACTTTTCAAAAAACAAAGTAATAGGTCTACCGTCTTGTGAAAGTACCCTACCAATGGCAAGTCTACTTTCATCCACCTCCAACTAAAAAAACTTTTGAAAATCTAGAATTTCAAGAACCAGTTCACTAGTAATCCTTGCTTTCAACAAGTTAAAGCTCCCTTTGGTGTCATTATCCCACCTAAAATCTTTATTTATCTTCAATGAAGAAAACATGGATCATGAAATGCATTGGAATTCTTTATGAACCATTATAAAAATCTATTAAACCAAAGAACAATCTAAGCTCCCCAACATTCTTAGGAGTTGGCCAATCCCTAATAGCCTTCACCTTGGTAGCTTTCATTTGAATTGGAGTTTTAGAAACCACATGTCCCAAATATGTGATTTTCCACTTGAAGAAATGAATTTTCTTCACATTGATCACTAGTTGTGGCTCTTTCAAATTAAGACATAGCATCCTCAAGTGATCCAGTTACTCTTCCTGATTAGAACTATACACTAAAATATCATTAAAAAAGATAATACAACACTTACTAATTAAGTCCTTCAATACATCATGCATGAAAATCATGAATTTAGCAGGTGTATTCATGAGTCCAAATGGCATCACCAACCACTAAAACAATCCATCTAGTGTCTTGAAATCTATCTTTCATTTACCACCAAACTTGATTTTGATTTAATGATAATCATTCTTCAAATCAATTTTTCTAAAAGTTTTAGCATTGGTAAGAACATCAAGAATATCATCCAACCTTGTAATAGGAAACCTGTACATTACTATTATTCTATTCAGTTCACTAGAATCAATGCATATTCTCCTTTCATCGCTATTCTTCTTTGGAATTAGCATTGTTGGAACTACACAAGGTAAAATGAATTTCCTCATAAATCCATTTGCAAGTAACTCCTCTACTTTCCTTTGCAATTCATCCTATTGATTTGGTGCATATAGTAAGCCCTTTTATTTTGAATGGTAGCACTTGGAATGAAATCAATATAATGCTATACATTTTTCACTAGTGGAAATTCATATAATTCCCCCTTAAACAACTGAAAAACTTTCTCCTTCAAACCTAGTACACCTATGATAATTTCAACCTACACATCATCATGGTTAGTAGCAAATTTTTTCATAACAACAAAACCAAAACTTGTTTCATCATGTTTTTAAATTTATTTCTTCTATCCTAGAAGGATTAAGGAAGCATTAAGTAGGATTTGTGACCTCACTTATTCAATTGTCATGGGAATTAACTCATGGATTCTATTAGCTCTAGCTACACTCCACAAATTTCTTGCTCCATCAAATTGAGCACCATTGTCAAAATTCCAAATTCTACAAAGAATTACATTAGCACAATCTATTGGAAGTATATCACATTTTACAATGTCATGAAAATCTCCAATTTTAAATTTCAAAGTATATTTCTCCCTCACCTCTTGAGAAAAATATCTAGATAAGTGATGCACTTTATAGGGTCTCAGATAAGGATTAGTTACTAACCCCGATCTAGCAACTATCCTAGAAGAAATAAAAATTTTTTATGCTCCCCCATTAATCAAAACATGAATCCATTTTCTACTAAGCAAAAATCTAGCCCTACTTCAAAACAAAATCTTTCTATTAGTGTGATATCCTATATTTACATTCCCCATAAATGCATAAAAATTTAATTTAGAAACATCCTCAATTTTTAGTGCATTAGAATTACCTCTCTAAATATGTTTGCTTGATGTTTTCTCCACCTTCATGGATTGCACATCTTTGTTGTAGGCTTCCTTATGAAGTGGACATTCCCATTGCTTATGTCCCAATTATTCATACTTGAAGCATTGGATTTTTGATGAGTTGCTACCTTCATCCTTGGACCTTCTTAGATTTTCCCTTCTCATCACCTCTTTCAGTCTTGTTACCTTGGCTACCATCCTTGTCATTAGATTTGGACATGGATCTCTTCTCATATTTTTATCCCTTCTCCTTTCCATTAGAAGTTTGTTTGTTGCTCCTATATCTAAATCCACTTAATTTCCTTTTAGCCTTGAGTGTAAAATCAAAAGCCTCATAAAGAGTTGGTGGCTCATAAAAGGATAACTCTTGCTAGTATGTCATTTTGAGACCTTTCAAGAAGATTAATGCATGTTCATATTCCTTCCAATCTACCGTAGCTTGATGGAATAGATCACAAAATTTTATATAGAATTATTTAATGTCCTTGTCATCTTGCCTTAGGAATTTTAACTTCATAATAGTATCTTTTCTCTGATGAGACTATTTAAATTATCTTTTCAACCTATATTTCATCAAATTCCAATATTTGATCAATTGACCATTTCATCTTTCATAATCCCTCCAATCAACCAAAGTAGCTTCAACCATCTCACAAATTCATTTGTAGAATATACACCATTGAAGGTCTTGAAATCTATGTATTGATGTGTTGTGGCATTTTTGAATGCTCTAGTAAGCCTTACTTCTTCATCCTCATCAAGATTACCTAGAGAAGAAGTATTGATCACCATTGAAGCCCTTGGAATTCTTATACGAGGAATAGGATTTCATCCCATTGGAATCCTTGGCTGATGGATTACTACACTCCCATAGTTAGATTTTCTTTCCTCATCATCTTCTCCATCTCTACATAGTTGTCAAACTTCTTCATCTGAATGTGCACGCTCATCACTTACACATGTTAGAATATGGCTAGGACTTTCATCCCTATTTACCTTTGAATTGATTTCATCCAATTTTTCAACCATAATGTTGAAGGTAGACTTCATACTCTCCATGTCTCTATTTAGGGCTTTCACCTATTTCTTCTTTAGTGCCATTTGAATTTGAAAAAATCCTTAACCAATTCCAAAAAACAACAAATATAAGGTTAAGCTCCAAAGCTCCACATAACACTCTAGCAACATAAAGCTTTGATACCAATGATGTTGGAGTAGGTTCACTTCACTAATTAATCATCATCAAATACTAAAGCTAGATATTATGCAAAGATAAACCTTTTATCTAGAAAACAAGAAAACAAGCTATCTTTAATTAATTAATTAGAATATTACAATAAGATTCTCAAAACCCATAAACATCAAAAATATTTCACACTCAAAAATGATATTATAGATCATGTGGTTCTACAGCCACACAATCATGATTCTCAATGCAAGACCACTAGAGAGATTCTTCCATAATTTGGAAATGAGATCTCAAATTGGAAAAAAGACTAGAATACACAAGGCTATTAGAGCTACAACCACCATGCCCTCACTGAATGCACTCTCCCACATCTTTTCCAAGCTCTCACCAACTCAAGTGCTCTTATTGAGGAATCTTATCTCATAACTCTCTTTTTCCATCATTGCACCAATAATTGTGAATTAAAACAATATTTGTAAATAACATAAAGACAAGAAACCTAAAACCCTTCCTCAACTCAACTTGAGGTTCTTTAGATGTTTTCACAATCTTCTCACCTTCTCCTTAGCTATTTCAATCTTGTCCAACTTACCCTGGCTATTTTTTGAATTGGAATGGGTAATTTTGGAAGTTCACAATCATATAGGTCATCTCTAGCCTTGGAATGAAATCTCCTATTAAAACTAGCTTTTAGGAAAGATGTCTCCTATTTTGGTAAGATGTCTCCTTCTAAGATAAGGTGTATTCTTATGGTAGAAGACTTCTTGGGCAAGATGTCTTTCCCGAGAAGATTGCAAAATTTGCAAGACATCTCCTCTACCTTCAAGACATCTTCTATTAACCCCAAGTCTTAGCCAAGACATCTTATTTGACTACAAGATATCTTATTCAAGCCAAAAACCTACAAACATGAATGTACAGAAGAAACAAAGGGAATCAAAAGAGGTATCTATATACCATTTGATGATATCTTTTTGTTGATTCATTATTTTTCTAGATTTTTGTACATAACTATCAGTTAACCATGGATCATGATTTGGTTATCAATGTTAACCAATAGTCATGTGAGGTTGTGGTTACATACCATAAGTTGTGGTAAGTTCATGATTGATATTCATCTATTTTATACATCTCCTAGTTTCTATTTTTGTGAAACTTACAACACTATAGGTCATGGTTTATTCATGGTCTAATCATGGTTAGTCACTATGAGTCATGATGATGAACAATAAAATTAGTTAGTTACATTAATACAACCCTATCAACATATTCATTAACACACATTTTTCTATATCAATACATATACATTAAAATAGTCTTAGTCTTTGCCTATATAAATGCACAAACCCACCACATTTAGGATAATGTTTGGTCATTTCCTTAGCTAGAATCTCATAGTTTTAAATCATATAAGTTAGAATTCTTTTTTTATAAGTACTTGTACCTTGGATTAAATTTGTTGTACAGAGTTTCATTTAAGTGCATTATGTACTTGGACATATGTATAATAGCAATGAAATTTGAATTTGTTTCCTCCATTATCGCACTTGAACTAGCATTATATTTTACTTTCTTGCATTTCATTCTTAATGTTTATTTACTTTCCCATGTTATTAGTTAAGTATTTTATATTTATTACTTAAGTAAACACACATAAGCATGACAATTTTAAGAATAATGTATTAGTATTTGGTAATCTTATTAGTAAAGGCTTGTTACACCTAGCAGTGAACACCTAGTAAACTAGTAGCATTACTACATGTTTATGATATGTTTGAAAAGTTGGGAATAAAGGCTCTATGATTACATTAGTTTAGATTATTTCTCCATATCTATATTAATTAGTTTATTATTTTAATAATAATAATAAACCATCACATGCCTCAATCACACATAACCATACTAAGGAAACCAAAACAACTATGATTGAGAAGACAATAATTAGCATTTCATCAATTAATTATCTAAGGTATCCATCTAGTTCTAAGTCCATAAAATTCAACTATATTGTATGTGAATGTTTATAATTCCTAGGGTTATTCCACTATTCAACATTAGTATTGTTGCCATGAACTTTGGTTCTAGTGTTTTAGATAACTAAGATTAGTCAAGGACCACTATTAGAACCTACCAAAATTCATCTATTACTAAAAATAATAGGATTTTATTCAAAGGCACACTTGTGAATTAATAATATCTTCTTCTCATAGGGTAGATTTTTCAACTACTAATGATGCAACTAGAAGGCATGATAGAAATATAAGGAGCAATGATGATATGTCACAACAAGTTAAGGTAGTCTATAAGCATCCAAATACTTACCATCTAGGTTTTATCTTCATAATTCATCAAGATGAGCAGATGTGATGGAGAGACCTAGAAGGTAACATTATGTTATTACCTAATTAATTAGTGTCATCAATTCTCATAGCAACATTCATAAAATTGGAGCTTGAAGCAATAGCCTCAAAATATGAAACAGTTAATGAGATCTTTAGAGATTAAAAACCTAAGGAGGTCAAATTACGTAAGGATCAATTCATGGAGACTTACTATAAGGCTTCCAAAGAGAAGAGGGATTCAATTTATCTAACATCACAATTTGTTAAGGAAGATATTGGTTACTAATTGGATAGATTTTAATGCCAAGATCCTTTACTCATCAATAGAGATGACTTAAGTCATATGTGGTTATGTTTAGTATTAGAAAGTAACCAAGGAAAGGAAAGGCTAATACGTACAAAAAGAGAAACCTCAAGGCCAAGATCACCTAGAAGTTAAGTATGAGGACATCATAGGAATCATAGAACATTAGCAAACATAACTCTCTTAATTCTTTAGGCTCATCTTTTTCATCCTTATCCTCAAGCTCTAACAAGGGTGAGCATGGACAAGATAGGAGGGGGAATGATCATAGGAAATGTAAAGATGATAGAAGGGACTAGTGTAGGAATGGTAAAAGGACATGTAGACATGTATATGAATATAGATACAATTATGAATTGAGAAAGTAGGAAACACCATGAAAGACATGGTCATAATAGAGACCATGAGAATGAGGATGATTATGATGAACTATTTCTTACCATAAGAAGCATGATCAATCTTAGAAAGGTAGTTTATATACCTACTAAGCATTGAAGGAATAGTTGGATTAAAAGGTTACACATGAACAATATTCCAAAGTTTTAGGGAGAGTATAATGCAGATCCACAACATTAGCTACAAATCTTCCACAATGCCTATGTCTTATAGAATATTAAGAATAACTAGCAAAAGCTAAAATATTTTAAAATGACATATTAAAAAAGTGAAAGGTTGATTCCAATCCTTAGAATCAAAGTCTATCAAGAGATGGAATACAATGTCGGAATTATTCAATGATAAATATTAGAATTACTCCAAGGTGTCTAATTTGAGAAAGAAACTTTAAAGATGCAAACAAGTTTACCATCAATCCTTTGATGTAGTTTCAGATTAATACTATTCTCTTCTTCACTGATGTTTAGATAATGGATTTTCTTAAAAAGTGAAGCTATGCCATATCATGGATGGATTTCAAAACAAGAAAAGGGAGAATCTTGTGGTGTATGCCTAAGGGAGACTATCTAAAATGATATTTCATTAGATCCAAAGGTTGATTGATCAATTAGTAAAGGAATAAGATGAACTAAAGAAGAGATGAAGTGTAATGAAGTATAATATAGATCCCTCAAAATTCAAAAAAGAGATATGTCTCTATGGAATTGATGATGGAAAACCATTAAAGAAGGTAGTGTAGAGAAAGACCTTACCAATTCAAAAATAAGTTATTGAAATATTGATAAAGGTTGATAAAATGTAGGACTACATTGATGAAAAATTTTAAACAACACTTAATATTATGGAGTGATGAGTGGTGGAGCATCCCAACACTACCATACAAGTCACAAGTGCTAGCATGTGATTATATCATAATCCATGGATGGACAATGTGATTATGTTTAGTAATTGATATTGAGTTTGTGATCATTGTCTTCCAACTTTAAGTTAGTGAAGACTAAGCATATGGCTTAACTCACTATGAAGTGTATGTTAAGTGATGTTGTACAATTCATTTTACTCATAAGTGTAAACATAATGTAAATGAAGTGAAATACTAAGTCTAAGTAATAACAAGAACGTAAATCTATTCTAGCCTAGAACAATGAGCATTCAGTCCTAGTTTATGATACACACCTTGGGCTCATGTAACCATTATAGGGTTACCAAACATTATGCTACTAGGTGAACCAAGAAATAAAACTGCTAGGATTGCCAAAAGATTACACTTAAGTGATCAAAACCAATTATACTCATTTTGCTTTACTAATGAACAAAGGAAAGTAAAGTACTTTGAAAATATAAAGAGTTAACTAAGTAATCATGTAAATTAATCTAAGTAAAATAGTAAAACTAAATGAATGCTACAATGATGAGAAGAAATCTTAATCTTTATTTTTGATCATGAATTATGCCTAAGTACATATTACTTGAATAATAATTCAACACAACAACTAAACATCACATAATAGACACTTTATCACTAACTAAGAAAACAAACTGTAAGAGTTTTGCTAAAAATGAAATGGAAAGTTATCGATTGTGTATCCAAGTGCTAGTATTTATAAGGTTGCACAAATCTCAAAACATCATATCAATGATTAGGTAACATGGGTTATGACATCATTAATATGATATTGTTGCTACAATATTACAACAATCAAAAAGTTGACTTTATCATAACCACATGGCTAATTCGAAACTCATCCTTGAGTTAAAACCATATAAGGATAGAGTTCCTTACAAAACTTGGGTGATAGACTCAACTAGACATGACTAATTAACTATTTACATGACTTAGAATGTTGCAGTGATGTTTTTACAAAATTACATAGTTACATGACAAAATAAAAAATCAAACAAACCAAAATTTGAAGTAACACGATGTAGCTCATCTTATAGGTAGTGGAGGCTATTCCATTAGCTTCTTCCCTTTGTCATCAAGCTTCTAAAATTGATATCTATTTAAGAGTGATTGAAGATTCTTTTTTTATATCCTTGGGTCATGAACCATCAATGCTTGTTGAGCAATGTTAGATGAAGTGGGTACATCCCATGGGCATGGTAGCTACAAAAACATTTTTTTGGCATTCATGTACCAAGCTACAAATCACCACCTCTTTCATCAACTACTTTGGCCATATTTGTAAGTTCTTAATAGTTTGACATGTGATGCACTAGGTTTTTTGCCATATAATTTTGCTTGTGGTAGCTAGCCTTAATGATTTCTAACTCTAAGTTAGCCATGTGTAGTTTCTATAGTGCATATTTTTTGTCAGTAAACTCCATGTCATATAGGACATACATGGTCACTACTTGTTTCTCTACTAAACTAAACTATATAGATCAAACTAAACTATAGTCATATCACTTGGGATATCAAAAAGGTTTTGCATGACCTAGATCATCTATAGTAGTCTATACAAAATATCTTTATGCTTAACAGGAGTCATTAAGATTCCAACAAGCATTTAAGCATCCCATGCTCTAGAAATGTCAACTAGTGGCATAAAAGGGACACTAAAAGATTCCTTGATATGGTCAGTAATGACCTATATGGCTCCTATTGCATCTTGGTGTTGCATGATCACAACTATAGCACCTTCACCAGTTTCAAGCATAACTTGGAATGATGCAACATTCCCAAAAATATATTGTACCAAATCATCCTCTCCTTCTGCCTGGAGTGACACCTACCCACATCCTAGATATTTGGATATGGTGAACCTTATAGAGCTCTATCTTATTCTATATAGATTACATCTTTGGATATGGTCCCTACAATTTGTTGCAGGTGACTCATAGATGATCTGTAATCCTATGACCATGATGTAACTTATTGTTGTTGTTGTTTGTTAAAACTGAAAATCTCAATTGTTCAAAAAAACTAGAGATCCTCTATGCAATAGTTCTCCAACCTTGAATCCCTAGGGTCTCTACATGAAAAATAGGATTCAAGGCACCCTTGCTAGTTTGGTAGATTAACTAGGGACTTATGGAATGCAAAATGTGAAAATACAAATAAATATGAATAATGCACAAAAAATACATTTATTTTTAAGACAAAGCTCAAAACTTAAAAATGTTTTGTAAAAGAATAAAGAGTAAGAGAAATATGTACAAATGGTGCCTAGATGAGTAGAAAGGAGGTTCACTTATGCAAGATTTCAAAGCTTGTTGAAGTTGGTGTGATTTGCTCCACGATCTAAGTGCTAAGCCATTCTTGATGCTATCAACCATTTCTTAGCTACTAAAATCTTAGATATGCAAGATGGATCACTACTGGGGTAAGAAAAGTGGAAAATTTAGATGTTGTTTGCTCCATGTTGGGGTTTGGGAGATCTAGAAGTATAGTGCTGACACTTGAAATCTACAAGAGGTTACTATACAAAGTGCTTCCCCCATGGTCATTTTGTTTACTATAAATAGTAACTAAGGAACACCTTTCATGTTGGAGATGAATCTTCTACATTGAGCCCTCTACCATGCTTACTGAAGTGGCTGGTCAATGTCAAAGCACATGAAGTAATGAATTTTAGTTTTGGTGGCTTCCATGCTAGGTGATGCAATTTTCAACACTAGGGGTGAAGAATCCACACTGGGGGAAACTTCCATGCTTAGAGGAGGAGGGGAGGAGGGAAAGGTTTTCAAACTATGCATATGATCTCTATGCTGAAGGGGGAAAGTTTCCAGAACCCCCATCATTCCATGTTAGGGGTAGATGAGATTTATCCCTTGCATGTTCTTGTAGCGTAGAAAAGCATATACCCCCATAAAATCCATCAAATTTTCTAAATGCTCAATTGTTGTAAGCTCTTGCAATAAGGAAAGACCCTTCCCAATTGGTTGAGAATTTGTCTACTATACTGTCTGAAATCATCGGTGAGAGACTAGAATGAATAGACATCGAGAGATCTATGGATGAAATAGTAAGACCCTGCCTTCACTTGAGGGCAAGCTAGAGATTAATGGAGGTAGAATGCCTTGAATGGTCTGCATGCAAATCAAACAAGGCCTTCCCCAAACGTACGAAATTGTGATGCGTTGGGTTATACATAAACAAATGCAAAACTAAACGTAAACAAATGAAAACAAATGTAAATTGTTTAAATGATAAATAATGAAAATAGGAAAAATGTGAACAGGAACAATAATGTAAACTGCATGAATCTAGGAAATAATGAAAACTATTGGTATTGATAAACAATTAAAATGTGCACCAGTTAGAATGCAGTTGTGGAGTGGTCACAAGGAGGACGTTTAGCCCTGATGGATGAGAACAAATATTGGGAAGATGCAGGTTTTGGATTACAGGTGTACATCGTCCAAGACTGTATCAAGTCTAGCATATGAGATTGATGCCAAAATTTCTTATGTCTTTTAGATTCAAATTTTTCCAACCTTGATCTAGTGGAAAAATAGGAGATTTATAGGATTTTAGGTGTGAGATTCAGATCTGGGAGAAGATTAGTGGCTGCGAGGTGAGCAAACTTCGGATTGGGTGACAGGTGTATGTGTTGATTAGATGCATGACATGTTACAGTGTATAGTGTGTAGCATGACCAAGATCTCTTACGCTGATGTGTGTAATCCATAGCGTAAGAGCTTGATACGCTGAAAAATGCAAAATGTACAAAGAATGTTAAAGTACAAGAACGGATCTGGATGTCTAGCCTCCGGATCTATAGATCTGTGTCTTTCTTACTTCACGAAGGCCTCCAACATGTGTGGATCTAGCTCTGGCATGTTTGTAGTGTGTCCTAGCATTAGCTTCTGGAGTCCAGCATTTAGCGTCCAACGTATGAAAGTGTTTACGCTACTGGAAGCATGTCAGCGTGACTAACAGTGAATGACCTGAAAATAGTGCATTTTGAACCCATTTTTGACCTGTGAGACCTATTTTGAGAGTGGATCTACATGCCTGAGGTCTAGATGGTACTTATTGTGAAGTTTGAGCTCATTAAAAGGTTGCTTTGACCCTGTTTTGATTGATGACATTGATCCTTACGCTGCTGGAAGCATGTCAGCGTGACTAACAGTGAATGACCTGAAAATAGTGCATTTTGAACCCATTTTTAACCTATGAGATAAATTTTTAGAGTGGATCTACATGCCATGGGTCATGAGGGTTTTTTGTGCTAAATTTGGGCTGATTTCAATGTCATTTTAGCCCTATTTTGGTTGGTTACGGTGATCCTTATGCTGCTGGAAGCATGTCAGCGTGACTAATAGCGAATGACCTGAAAATAGTGCATTTTGAACCCACTTTTGACCTATGAGACATTTTTTTAGAGTGGATATGCATGCCTTGGGTCATGAGGGCTCTTTGTGCCAAATTTGGGCTGATTTAGATGTTTTTTTTGCCCTTTTTTAATTGGTGACGTTGAGCCTTACGCTGAGCAGCATCTGAAAAATAACCCTAGTGTCACCAAGTCAAAGTGGCATATTTGAGGCCAAAATCTTAATTTTTGGGAGGCTGGGACCTATTGGGGACCTTGGTTAAGGTCATGGGGTGTCCTTGTGCTCAATTGTAGCCTATTTTAACCTGGTTTTGGGGCTCCAAAAGTTGGTGACGTTGAGCCTTACGCTGAGGAGCGTTTGAAAAATAACCCTAGTGACACCAAGTCAAAGTGGCACATTTGAGGCCCAAATCTTAATTTTCTAGAGGTTAGGACCTGATGAAGTCCTTGGTGAAGGTCATGGGGGGTCCCTGTGCTTGATTTCAGCCTGTTTTGACTTAGTTTCGGGGCTCCAAAAGTTGGTGACATTGAGCCTTACGTTGAGCAGCGTCTGAAAAATAACCCCAACGTCACCAAGTCAAAGTGGCATATTTGAGGCAAAAATCTTAATTTTCTAGAGGCTGAGAGCTGTTGGGAACCTTGGTGAAGGTCATGGAGGGTCCCTATGCTTGATTTTGGCCTATTTTGACTTAGTTTCGGGGCTCCAAAAGTTGGTGACGCTGAGCCTTACGCTAAGTAGCGTCTGAGAAATAACCCCAATGTTACCAAGTCAAAGTGGCATATTTGAGGCCCAAATGTTGATTTTCTAGAGGTTGGAAGCTGTTGGGGACCTTGGTGAAGGTCATGGGGGGTCCCTATGCTTGAGTTTTTCCTATTTTGGCTCAATTTTGGGGCTCCAAAAGTTGGTGACGTTGAGCCTTACGCTAAGCAGCATCTGAAAATGTAGCCAAATTATGCTTAGCCAAAACCAAGAATTTTGAGCCTAAAAATTTTGATTCTAGATGCCAAAAGTTGATGCAACTACCCATGGTTCCTAGGGGGACCTTGCCTATTGAATCATGAACCACCGGGGGCTGTTTCGGAGGCCTCCAAGTTTGGTCATGTTGTATTCATGCTTGGGTGGCTGAATGACTTAGCTTGAATCTTGTATGAAAGTGCTAGGATAAAATTTTGTGGTGTTTCATTGGCCCCTCTTTGTTGATGCCTAGAGGAATCTACTCTAGAGGCATCGACAAAGAAGTACAAAACACCACAAGCAACTAGGTATCAAGCATTGCTCTATGGAACTTGGCCAGATGTCATCGCACCGTGTTCAGAAGTACATGGGATTGGGAAATGAGGTTTTGAGATGTATAAGGAGAAGGTTTGTTACTATGGAAAGAGGAATTCTCTTATGTGAACACATCATATTGGTCCTTGTCAATAGCCAGTATCTAGCGGACTTGGGACCAAGGCATGGGATGTGCGTTCTTTGGAGGAACGAGACTCTTGTATCCTATTTAAGAGAATTCATTATCACAACCAAATCCACGTGATGAGGTGGTGCATTCTTTGGAGAAACATGATCCTTGTTGAGTGTTAAAGGGAACCCATTGTCCAACAGCCAAAGCCACATGGTGGGATGCAACATGATTGTTTGAGACACAAGTGTTTTCTTTCCAAGACAAGTACCTTCCCACCTGGGGCTTGTATGAGAAGTGCCAAGGGTCTTGTGATGGATTTTGCTCTTTGATTTTTTTTATTTCTTTTTTTTATGGATAGAGCTCTATTTGAATGTTATACTCATGCTCATGTGCTTGTATCTATTTCATGTGTTGTGCTGTGTGTTGCAACTGCCTAGAGAGTTATAGTGTACAATCATGTGTTCAAAGTTTTGGGGTGAGTAGGATGTATCAGGGAACAGGGTAGAGAGAACATGTTAGGGAAAAAGGGATGTTCGAGGAACTAGGAATGTACTTGTGAATGGTTTGATTAACCTGGTTACATGCATCAGGAACAATGTGGTACCTCATTGCCATGATGAAATGAATTTGTGTACGAACACCACTAGGTGTCATCCTGCAAACACAACTCTAAGAAGACAAGAAAACCACAAGTGAATGAGTTAACTTAACACTTTAAACATGGATGTAACCGATGGGATGGAGACACCACATGCAACCGTAGGTAAACAACATTGAGTAGTAGCAATGTTGTCAGAGTCCAGTGATGAATTCATTGAGCAGGTTGATGAAGACATGCCATTTGATTTCAACCACAGATTAGTAGGCCAGTGAAGAAGTTGCCAATTTATAGTCTTGGTGGACTGTCGTGGATTAGTTTTACATCATAACCCATTGGACGTTGCCAGTTTAGCATCGTAGCAGATAGTGCAATGCTAGTTTATAGTCGTGGTGGACTATGGAGAGGCGAGCTAGTTTATAATCTTAGCGGACTCTAGAAGATGAGAATGTGGTAGTTTATTGTCATTCCAGATGATCTGTGGTATCAATTTTAGGTCATGATGCCAGGATCATTCTGTGGTATCAGTTTATAGTCGTGATGCTAGGACGAATGCATACCTTAGGCTTTGTTCAAATGTAAAATGGCTTGAGGTACATGTGATTTGTTGGATGAGCAAGCTCATTACCATCCATATCAGCTAGTTTGAATGCTCCATTTTTATATGCTTTGGTGACCAAGTAAGGCCCTTCCCAGTTAGCCGAGAATTTGTCCGTGTGTTCACGGACCGCCTTAAGGACAAGGTCACCTTCCTTGATCTAGTGCTTGTGAATGTCATGTTTATGTCATTTTTGTTGTTTCTTCTAGTACCACTCAGTTACATCTAGTGTGCATGTTCGTTCCTTCTCCACCGAGTCAAGGTCAACAATGAGCGAGTCATTGTTTTGACTTTCATCGAGGAGTCCAGAGAGTGTGATCCGCAATGAAGGTATCTGCAACTCCAAAGTTAAAACAGCTTCTAAACCATAAACAAGACTGTACGGTGTTTTACCTGTGGATGTTCTATGCGTCGTTCGATATGCCCATAGCGCGTATAGTAGCTATTCGTGCCATCTTCTTTTGCTTTGATTAAGCATTTTCTTGAGCACCATGATGACCATTTTATTCATGGATTCTGCTTGATCGTTGCTCTGAGGATAGTATGGTGATGAAAATGAATGTTTGATGCCTAGGCTCTCACAAAAGGTTTTGGTTTTGACATTGCTGAATTGTGGCCCGTTATTAGTGACTATGATCATTGGAATGCCAAAACGAGTCACAATGTTTTCAAGGATGAAGTTGCACACTTGTTTTGATGTGGTCTTCCTAAGAGGAATAGCTTTTACCCATTTTGTGAAATATTCCATTCCAGTTATGATGAAGCTATGTCCTGCAAAAGATGTGGGAGCTATTAGTCCTATGATGTCTAACCCCCATTTCTGGAAAGGCCATGTGATTTGAGCTGTATGCAACTCATTAGGTGGCACATGTATAATATTACCATGTTTTTGACAGATGCTACACATTTTGACTTTGGAGAAACATTCGTACTCTATGTGTGGCCAATAGTAGCCTAAACATCTGATTTTGGTTGCCATTGCCTTGGGTGCTATGTGCCCTCTGCAAAGTCCTTCATGAACTTGCTCCACGATGGTTTGGCCATCGATGCTACTAACGCACACTAACAAAATGCCTTCATATGATCTGTGACATAGCATGTCCCCTACTAGTGCATACTACCAAAAGCATTTCCGTACTGCGTCCTTCTAAGCATTCATTAGATGTTAAGGTGGTTCACTATATAGAAGGTACTCCTTTATGTCATCGTACCATTCCATGGCATGTGTTGTGTTAATGGATGCTATGGGTAGTTCATTAGGAGCATCAATTATGGGCTTGGCACAACTCATTATGGAACTGGGCAACGCGTGAAACATGTTACGTGAAATGTTTAGGGCTAATGTTGTAAGTGCATCTGCAATGGTATTGTCACTTCTGGAAATGTGTTGCACATCTATGTTTGTGAATTATTTCAACAGGTGCTTTGCCAAGTCACAGTATTGTTGTAAATGTAAAGCTTTACATGTGTACACATCTGTGACCTGATTGATGACCAACTATGAGTCACCTCTAACTACAAGCCGTGTGGTTTCTGAAGTTAATGATGCCATGAGACCTCTAAGAAGACCTTCATACTCTGCTACATTGTTAGTACAAGGAAAGTTTAAATGATAAGCAAAGGGTTAGATCTCCCTAGAGGGATATGTGATAACTGTTGTAGCACTTCCTCCTCGGGAAGTTGATGCTCCATCAAAGTTTAAGATTGCATCGTAGTTATCAGGTACTATGTCTATTGTGTTTACATTCTCATCGGGAAACTCTGGGTTGATCACTACTTCGTCTTGCGTTGGTGATGCGATCATTTGATTGACTATAGCTTGTCCTTTAACTAATGATTGAGCTATGTAGTGCAGGTCAAACTTAGGAATCATCACTTTCCATCTAGCTATCTTGCTTGATTCATATATGGTGTTCGTGATAGCTCTAAGCATGTTGTCTTTACAGATGATATTAACTTGGTTACGGAAGAGATAATGTCACCACTTCTTTAAAGAAAAGATAAGTGTAAGGCATGACCTCTCCATGTCATTATAACATTGTTCGTAGGCTACTAATGCATGGCTCAAGTAGTAAATAGGGATTTCAGTTCCATCCTCACATTTTTGACAAGCATAGACATGATGGATGAATTGGATGTTGCAAGGTAGATGTAAAATGGTTTATTATTCTATGGTGGATGAACTGTTGATAGTTGAGCTAGTGTTGTTTTGATGTTGTCAAAGGATTCTTGGCATTGTGGAGTCCATTTAAAATGGACATTCTTGTGTAATAAGTGTTGCATAGGCCTCAACTTGTTTGTCAATTTTTCAATGAAACGTCTGATAAATTGTAATCTACCTTGTAGACCACAAAGTTCAATAAGGTTGCTAGGTGGTTTTAGATTTGTTATTGCCTTAACCTTATCCAGATCTACTCGTATCCCTATCTCAGATACAATGAATCCAAGCATTTTGCCTGTTTTGACCCCAAAGTCACATTTCTTTGGGTTGAGTCTAAGCTCATATTTTAGACAACATGTTAGTACCAAGTCTAGATCTTGTACATGTTGATCAATTATTGTTGATTTGAACACAATGTCATCTACACATTCATTGAGTGAGTTGAACATGTAATCACTAAAGATGAATGTCATCGCTCGTTGATTCGTAGCCCCGGCATTCTTGAGACCGAATGACATCATCGTATAACAAAATGTACCCCATGGTGTCATAAAGGTTGTCTTGAGTTGATCTTCAGGGTTAATCCTAATCTGGTTGTTTCCTGAAAAGCCATCCATAAAGGATAACAATGCATGCCCAGCAGTTGAATCAACAAGTTGATCGATGCTAGGTAGCGGGAAGTCATCCTTTATGGTTGCAACGTTGAGGTCACGGAAGTTAATACATAGATGAATGCTCCTATTTTTCTTTGGGACTATAACCATGTTGGATACCTAGTTAGTGTAGTCTACAGCTCAAATGAAGCTAGCTTGATAAAGCTTTGTGATCTCATTGCGAACTGCCAACGCTACTTCAGGCTTGACCTTGTGTGCTTTTTGTTTCACTGGTCTTAGTTTTGGATCAAGTATAATGTTATGCTGGACTATTTGAGGGTCGAGCCTAGGCATTCAATGTAAGACCAAGCGAATGCTTTCATGTTGTCTTTTAGCACTTGAGCTATGTCACTGGAAAGTTGTGGATTTAACAGAGCACTTATTTTTAAAATTTTAACCTTGCCATCTAACGTCGTTATGGGGGTTTTGGCTAGGGGATCTTCAGTGATGTTATCGGCTTCTTGGTCTAGATATTTTGTCATTCCTCTAAGGCAATTTAGTGTTTCTTGGGTTGATGCCACTAAATTACCGTATGTTGGTGAGTCTAAGTCAATGGACTCTAGATTGATTTCTTGTTTAATTTCTCCATGTGGTCCATTGATAGACAACGATATGAAGAGTTGCTTGCTATCCATGTGTTTGCTCCTACCAATGAAACAGGGAGCTATGTCAGTAAGGGTGAGTTTTCCCTTTTATTAAGAAATTGATTTTACGTTTAAATCTAAGAAATGGTACTCCAAGGGTAGTTTACCGTCATGCCTGTACATGTGGCAGTTTAAGGCCATACTGGGCTGGGGGTGGCAGTTTAAGGCCATATCAGGCCATGAGTGGTAGTTTAAGGCCATACCAGGCCATGAGTGATAGTTTAAGGCCATACCAGGCCATGAGTGTGTACAAGAATTTAAAGAATTTTTTATTTTTTATTTTTTATTTTCGTACCTATATTTTTTATTTTTAAAGTTTAATGTTGAGGCATTGATAAAAGAAAAGGGGGCAACATAACCAAGGTAACAAAGAATAACATTATGTATTTTGCTTTATTTTTAGAAGCTCTTACAGTTTAGTGTTGCCCAAAGGGGTCAGTGTAACTAAAAGTAAATATTTTATTTTATTTTGTAATTTTTTTGGACGCTGTTAACCATGGGCTAGCATAAGAGAAGAAGTAACATTATATTTTATTTTTATTTTAAAGTTTTTACTTTTAAGGTGTGGGAATTTTACTTAGGAGGTTAGCGTCAAAACAATGTGGTAAAGGCAATAAGAGTAATGTTTAAATATAATAAAATAAAAGGGGGGAATTAAAAAAAGGTTTGACCAATAAAAGTAAAATTCATTTCATGATTTTATAGCATGAGTATCGCAGGCAACAATGGCAGTGTAAGCAAGGTGGGTAGCATACAGGCGGCATCAGAGGTAGGACCAGAGTGTATACAATAGCGTACAGCATCTCGGAGGGGAGTGTAACTAATTACTGCACCCAGATTTATGTCATTCGGGGCTAGATCTGTAGCTACAACGTCCATTTCTGTAGTGTATAGGGAAGAATGGGTAAAGGCACACAACACAAGGGCAAGGGAAAGAAGGAGGCAACGTTAGCATTTGCAGAGGAAAGCGAGGAGATGCTTCAATGCCTTCCTCAACCCAGGATCCCTTCATGGATAGGGTCCATGCGTAGGTACGCTCCTGTTTCATATTTTATTCACTTTTTTTTTCTTGTTGTTTTCTATTGTTGTTTCCATGTGTATAGCATAAATGTCCCTGTACCCTGGGCATTTATAGCGTGTGTAAGAAATGGTCTATTTTGGGATAAATTTTTTATGTGAATGGTGTCTTCCATGTGATTTAATTTTGTTAACGTAAGTAGCTAACTTCTAGACTGTGTTGTCCTTGATGTGTCTTTTTCTTGTGCCTGATCATTTTGATTTATGAGCATAAGTGGTGTGTGTCCATAGACAACGTGCATGACAACAAAAGCCATATTTTTGGGTGCATTTTACTTTTATAGTTTTGGGGAGGGCCAAGGTTTCTGCAATATTTTTGTTCTTCCCTGCCATGAGGGTTTGAATGCCTTTTTTTGTGGGAGAATTAGAGTAGTGTGAGTACCTTTCCTTGGTCGTCTAGCGTGCATGTATGGCCCATAAATCGTGAGTGTATAGCGTGAGTTTATCTGCGTGAATAAAGGGCCAAAACCAGCATGAGTGAATACAGGACCATAGGCAGTGTGAGTAAAGGTCCAAAATCAGCACGAATACATGCACATGTACAACCAGAAAGTGAGGAATTTCCAAAAATAATCACTGGAAATAAATATTTATACTCTCTAATGTGGACCTCTCACCTGTTTAGGAATATGTCAAAGAATATCTCTATGTAAAAGCTAAATATTGTAAGGATAAATAAATAGAAATAGGATAATCAATATACCAAAGACCCATCACCCTTACAAATGACCAAATTGGTAGCTCAAGCTCTGTGATCTACCTTTGCACGTAACAAATGCTGTAGATCGTGAGTCGGTCCCCTCGGAGATCATGTAAGGGCAACCCTACTTCCTAACCTATACCTGCAGAGTACCTTTCAAATTGAAAGCCTCACTTGGAGGGCAAAGCTTAACATCTACCAACCTAATGGAGTAGCAGTCGTACTGAGTGACGAATCCATAAACCCCAAAGACTTTTGGTTTTCTTTGAGTGGAAGTGTAAAATGGTGGCACTGTTGATGTATCTAGCCGTGGAAGGAAGATTGCGTGCCCGGGCTAGGATCCATGTTTCATCTAAGATACAGTAAATAGGAATCCACTAAAGATTCCCCTAGGAATCCCTTTACAGTGAGCATTTGCACCTGCTCGTACTCTTGTTCCGAGTACCCCCTAATCCTCTCAGGGGAATAGGACCCTACCAAAATGTAGTGTACAGAATGGCTAACTGACAATGAATAAAGGTACACCCCCATAACCCAAACCCACGTCTGGTACAGAGCATCAAACCGTGAACCAAGAAGATAGCTGCCCATGGTTGGTGTAGTGTGAGTTAGCCACCATGCCTTGGTAGCATGAGTTGTTTGTATGTTATTGCAGCATGAGTGACTCACTTTTGGTGGAGGGAGTAACTTTGGTAAGCTGCAACATGAATAATAATTTTTTCGAGGGCATCATAAGTTGTCTCCCCATGCACAACATGAGTGCTTCCCGTGCGGTGTGAGTTACAAGATTTAAAATAACATGAACTATGTGATACTCTTTGCTTACAAGTGTGATGAATTTTGATAACTTAAACCATTAATATAATTTTTTGCAAACGTTATCCTTTTAATGTTGGTGTTACCTAATAGATTTCCATGTTCTCCATTAAGGATTAAACGCACCAAATGAATACTGGAGTTCTTGTCCCATGGGACATACAACTTTTGTAGTTATTCATTTTATTATTATTTCTCTTGCTAGTTCTCTCTTGTATATTTATGTTTTGTTGATGGTTACTTTCATTTGTGTGTTTTACAAATTTTAACTTACTTACCTAGGATTTTGTTTTGGTGCAGGGACATGTTGATGATGAGGCTGGCCCTAGTGGAGCGGGACTCGATGATGCGGATGAGTTTGGGGATCAAGCCCCTCCTAGCGCTGATGTTTAATTTAACTTATTATTGTTGTGAGCTTAGTTATGTTTTTTTTTGTGTTGAAATTTTGTGGATTGTATGAAAGCAAATGTATGATACAATGTTAACATTT